>BGPR01019099.1:0-29814 GCA_013235015.1 Araneus ventricosus | reverse complement strand
ACTGCTTAATGTCTTAGACGTAGTTTGTTAAAGTTTAAAAACAATCGATACGTAACAATTAAAATGAATAATCTCCTTCGGTGGTAGCAAACCTTAAAAAGCAAAACAACAACCCTCCAAGCGAAACTAATTCATTCCACAGGCGTGAAGATTTTAAAACGATAACAGCTTAAAAGCCACTGGAGCTTTTTCGAAAACTCACCCTCACCAACCTGTTGAATCTTCACTAATTGCAAAACAAAAAACCTCTCCTAATCTGACACGGATCGCGACGGCCATTACGCTCGTCTGACTTCTCTATCTCATCGCCGGATCTGAGCGAGTGCATTCGAACGGACGGACGGACAGCGGCGAAGGATCAAGAGGGTGGGGGAGGGTCGATCTGATTTCGACCGGAAACAATCAGAGCAGGCGACAGGAAGCAGGCGAAAGCGAGATCGGGACATGCAAATCATGCTGGCATTGTTTGTCGCTTTATCGTTTGGCATCAAATTAAGCGGTGAAAAGAAAAAGGAGGCAAGTGGATATCGTTTGGGATCAAACTGTGATAATTAGAATGAAAATGGAGGAGTGGTATCGGAATCGTAATCTAAATCTAAGAATCGTATTGGAGATTGTTTAAATTTACTGGAGGATTAAAAGACGAGAAATCGTAATTCTGATAAATGAGTAGAGAAAATGAAGGGACACCCACCACCTGTCACCTGAAATCGAATGGTTTTGTTATTTTAATAGAAGTAAGTCAAATTTATGATAAAACAAACTTCTTAGATTTATTTGGTTTGGGCGGAGTTGGAAAGTTAGAATTCGTGCCCAGTTCTCCTTCAAGGAATTTCGAATGGTAACACCTATGAATAATACGAAGTACCTTGATAATGTACATAAAAAAAGAGTTGTTTAGAGGAGATGGGAGCAAAAAAGCACTGCTCTGGAATAGAGAACATTAAATATTAAGTTCAAATAAAAAGAATGCCAAGAAGGGAAAAAAAAAAAAAAAAACGCTACATAACGTTCAGTATGTACAAATTGTGATACGTCCTTTTTGCATCTTTGGTGAAAACATAGCTGTGTGTTTAAGTGAGTTTGACATTTTTTGAATTGAAAATACTGAATAGTAAAAAAACTGAGATCAATATTAGTTTCTTTGTTTTTTTACCCCACAACCTTCCAATCCAATCGACATTGACAAATACTGAACATAATTTATGACAGAAAAAAAAAGAATCGTTAATTTCTGATTTTGTACATTTTATTACTAAAATAACGTTTTTTAAGCAAGTAATGATTTATCGGAATTCTAATTACTACGAAAAGTGACTTAACTACCTTGACTTTTCAAAATTGTCACGAAAATGTTGCGTTACTGTACAGAAGTCAGTGGCGTAACGACAGGGGGGCAAGGGGAGTAATGACGCCCCGGACGCCAGGTTTAGGAGGCACTTGGAGGCAAAACATTATTGAGTTTGTAGCGGTTACAATCAACTGCCTTCTCCTTTCTATGGTAGGTGGCGCTACTGGAGCCATCTTTTTCCCATGATGCCTCTGTGTCATTCTAGTCTGTGTGCTTGTCTCGTGATGTTGTTCTCTGTCTCGTCTTGTGTCTTGTAACTTTAATGTTCTGTGTTGTGGAACGTAGCCTAATAAAAATGGTTCCTAAAATTGAATGGATTCTTCAGCAGCACCACACACAAACTTGAGTCTCGTCCCTCTATAAGTTTATATTATTTTTAAAACAAAATATGAAGAGAGAGCTTGAAAGTAAGCCATGGCATCAGTTACGCTTTCCAGGCCACTGATGACGACTGGGGTAAAAAAAATCATGCTATGGTCCTACCCTCACAAAGCCACAGGTTATGTTCACAAAACTTTACTGCGTTTATGTCATTTTTTTAAAGTCAAGTACGTTGAGGGAGCGAAAAAATACCATGCCCCGGGCGCTACTTGCCTTCGCTACGCCACTAAATAGTAACACAACATTTTTCGTGACAATTTTGATGGAATAAAAAACGTAAAAGAATTAATAAGATTATGTAAAAGAGAACAATACCGGATGGAAAGAATTAAATATTTCGATTCTCAGCACAGTAGAGAAAAATCAGCGGGAGATTCCCCACCATATTTTCCTATACTAACACAATATGCAGTGGCGTAGCGACTGGGGGGCAAGGAGGTATAAATGTCCCGGGCGCCAGTCTTAGAGGGTGTCATGGGGACAAAACGTTACTGCATTTATGCCATTTTTTAAAAGCAAATATGATGAGAGAGCATAAAAATAATACTATATCCATTGCGCCATTTACCCTTGAGATGAAAAAAAAATCATATTATATTTTGGGCGCCACTTGCTATCGCTACGCCACTGGCCATGTTGACAAAATCTTAACGCATTTATATCACTTTTCAAAGTAAAAACGATGAGGTGGCGAAAAAATACCAAGCCTCGGGCGCTGAAGTCACTGATGATGGTGACAATATCCTATTTTGACCCGACCCTCGCTACGCCACTGTCAATAGGACTCATTTTATGATATAGTGAAGAGTATTGAATATGCATTTTGGACCTCTACCCTTTCACCGATTGAGTTCAAAATTTGGTACAGGTGTAGTGCTTCGGGGCTCCAAATCGCTTAACTGTATGGTTATCGCGCAGAGCTTGGCGACATTTCTTTTAATGCCGATAGATGGCATTACTTGGAACAGGGGTGTCTGTGACCGTCGGGGGTGACCGGTCACCGCAACCGAGAGAGATTTTGGAGAGGGAGGAGCAAGGTGGTTTTTGGATTGCTCTGCGCGATAGTCGTTTTGTATTCCATTTCTTGCTGAGTAGGAAGAACTGCATGTAAAATATATATTTCTCACTGAGGAGAATAAGAAATCATTTTCATAACATTGAAGGAAGCCCGAATAAAGACTACAGTTTGTAACCCAGATTCTTCATTGCCTGAAACTAACCATTGAACACTACAACAGGACTACAGTTTTGGTTTCAAGACCACATACCAAGTTTCAATTAGTCGGCTCGCTGTGTTTTTGAGTTATCGTGTTCACGTACACATAGATGGATAGTCTGCCCGTCAACGTATATGGTTCGATATTTGACACACATCTACCGCGCTATTAAAAAAATACTAAAATTCATCCATCTAGCGTGTCGGGTTTTTGAGTTATAGCGTTCACATACACACGAATAAAGAGGCCGACAAACCATCAATGCGTCGATGGATTTGGTTCAATTTGGGCACACATCTAAAATTCTGGAGAAAAGTCATATCTTGATCAGGTATCTGAAGACATGACTGTTCGTTCAAAAAACCCGAGACTAACACTTTTGGACGATTCTACTACTGAAAGGGGTGATGGGCAATGAGTAAGACGAGCGCTTTTCCGGAGTTCTGTGTCGAGTCCGTTGTATTAGGCGTATACTTTTTAGTAATTCTTTTTTTTAGTTAGTATTTAGAGCAAAACAATAAATGAAAATAAAATGTTTCTGTATATTTCTAAGTAAAATGTAAGCATTTTTCACTTCACCCCTATTTTGGTGAAATCAACTCCGCCTGACGCATGCGCAAAAGCGCGGAGGGTTTCCTTATCTGAGAATGATCAGTAGTTGAATTATCGTGATAACATGCGTGCGGACGGAAGGACAGATAGATTTTGAAGGATATTACCCAAATATTCAAGAAATATACTATTTTGGAGTAAAGAATGCATATTAAATTTCATTTATTTAATTTATTTCATTTTCGAGTTATAGTGTTCACAGAAAAAGACCGACAAAGCTAATTCCCAAAAAATATTTTTTCCGACTCTTAAACTTGTACATCAAAATCTCGGAGTCCAATTTTTTGAGGATTTATGATACTTTCTCTTTGTGAGCGAGATTAGTTGCATTAACGAAGCAACACGAGGACTAATTCGGGACCTCGTAATTTTGAACCAAGGTCACATGACGACTTATTTAATAGCTCCAAAAGTTTCTTTTAAACCACTTCACTGGAATAGAGAAGAAATTTTATTTTTCACCAACAACGGTAGATTTCCAATATACTTTCATCGTTTCAAGTTGGCACCCTCACCATTTTGCAGTTGTGGCAAAATTGGTACCCCATTGCACTATGCTACATCATGAATATTTACTTTATCATGGCATATGAAGCTTCCTGCCATGCAACTTCAAGATCAATGGTTTAAGAATGTAGCCAATAACCAATTTTCAAGGAAAAACATTAAATTAATAATCAAGCATATTCATGAATATGATTTCCTGTTTAAACCAGAGTCATAGTGTCATCAGCTAATTGTTCCAGACCCAACAACTAATTGTTTTAGTGTGTTTTGAATGAGACTGATACAGTGAAACGTCTTGAACAGATAGACTGCTTGAACTGCTTTTATGTTATATGTTTTTGTTTTGATAGTTTTTAAGTTTAATATTATTATTATTATTCATATTTCTCATTTTTAATTCTGTACATTTCTGAAAATTGTAAATAGTTTTGTAAATTTTGTTTTTCAATAAACTGGTTCGGGCGTTTGGTTGTGGGGGGCGTCGGCTCTGGTGTTCGTGCTTTATCCACCTTGTGTCCAATTAAAACCGATGAGGTGACTCTAGTAGTCATAGGTATCGGGGGTTCAAGGTGGCTTTAGGTCAGATGACGAGGACGACAATTGAGTTGGCACCCCTTCTCCCTTTTCTATCCGCACCTCACCAGATTGCACCCTATTGGGTGGGCCGGGACGTAGTCGCCTTTGATCAGCACAGCGGGAGGGCGTTTGGCCGTCTACATATGATTCAGCGTGCAACAAGCCAACATACGAGGCGGATCTTCGGTGAAATCGGGTTTCGAGCCTGGAACCCTCTGTCCCCGAAGCCTGGATTTAGGCACTAGGCCACCGCGACCCCGTTTGTGTGCGAGAAAGTAAAAACAGTGTTCATAATGACGATATATCTAAATGGTATGAATTTAAGAATGTAGAAAAGGAAGGGTTCAAAAATGTTTGAAAAGTCAACTATCAGGATGATAGACAAACACAATTAAACCGTTGGCATGTAAAAAAATTCAGTCAAAGTGATGATGTATGTTAATTGCAATTTGTAGATGTTATATGATCGCAATATCTAAATCAAGGTGTCGCAGTAGATAATAAAGGCTGTCTTAAACTCCTAAATGTCAGTTTAATAAAGAATTCTGAGATAAAATTATTAATTCTTTATACACTTTTATTTAACTTGACTTATTTCATGTTTGTGAAGATAGAATTTTTTAGTCGCCTTTTCACTCACTTCCTAATGTGCTAGAGTTTCCAAATTTTGCGGATTCTTGATGACAATACACTATTTTAATATTTAGTTCAATGATGAAAATAATGAAATTTTGATTCCGTGCCAGTAGAACCACCTGATAGTGAATTTGAGTGAGGAATTGATTCCAAGATTCCATAATATTTCTGATAATGAATTCTAAATTAAAAACTAACAAGTAGAAAATAATTAAATTAACAAAAATTCATACTTTTTACTACACTAATAACAGGGTGTTTTTAAAAACTGTTTTTAAGATATTTATCGCAGATTTTTTTTTTTCGTTATTCGTTTCTCCATTTTCTAAATGCTGAGACCATATTTTCATGGTAGTATTTTTTTTTACAGCTACAGTAAATTTTCGATTACCAGTCAATTTCTGTTATCCATCATCATCTAAAAAGTAACGTAGTTTTATAGTATTAAATGCATTTCTGTACATTACTACTCTTGTATTGATGTTTATAATGATCGTTTTGCAAAATCAAGTACTTATACGTATGTATTCTTCTAATGTATGTATTATTCACTTCTAAGGGATTTTATGTTCATTTTCGTCTCAAGCCAGAAGAAATCACGTTACGGTACAGATGTACTAAGAGATTTCTGTTATCCGTCGCAGCCCTTGTCCGGACGGTGACGGATAATCGAAGTTTTACTGTCGAGAATGGCGTTACAGGGGGGCTCGGTCTCCCTGACGGGGGGGGGGCAAGAACCCAGCTCTACAAGTGATTGAAGGCATTAATTACTCCCTTACACATCAAAGCTCAAATGGAGTCCATTCTTGTTAGAGTAGGTCGCCTTCGCAGCAGTGGCGGACTGGCTCTTACTCATAAGTCAATACGGGCCCCCAGGATGCGTGGTGTATAACAGAGAGAAAGGAAAAACTTTTTCCTAGCAAATTTCCTGCGCCTTTTCTAAGCAAAATAACAAGTAGTCTCGTATTAAACCACACATCTTTTTCTGTGCAAGGTCAGGACGCAATAACCACAATATTTTATTCTTGGAGGCTCCCGGCAAGAAGGAGGGAAAACCCCTCTGTGCAGGAAGGATGCTTGTCCGCGCTTTTTGTTGCTGTTTATTCATTTTACTGTTGTAAACCTCAGGACAAGCGAACTCGCATATCTTCTAAAGTAAAAGAAAAAAAGTATTCGAGGTGCTCAGTTTCACATTTCATAGAATGTTTGCTTCAAATTCAGTAACTCTAAGCTCAACAGACAGTCCTGTAGAAGATCCTTGTCACTAAAACCGTATACGAAAAATTACGGGATTAAAAATCAAATAACCTTAATCACATTTTCATTAATTCTTAAAGGGAATTTTATACTAACCCTGCGGACGAGAAATTTATTCATTTAAATCAAATTATGAAATATGCAGCACCCATGGTTTCAGACTTGGTTACGACATTGAATTCTTGGTGAAAGATGCAGACGTGAAAAATAAAATTTCTGATTTCGAAGTCTTTTTCCTCTAACCTTGGTCAAAATACAATCTGGAAAGCTTTAATATACTCCTAAAGTCGCTCTAACCCAAGCCTCACGGTCAAGAGAATCCATGCTTTTCGCTGCGGGGCCATGGTCCTTTTCCCAGCTATCTCTACAGATTCCGGCTTCATCATTCAGATATCTGCGCATGCGAGAAAAGGGAGACACTACGCAACTTTTTGTCATCTTACGTCATCTTTTCATTGTACCAAACCTACAAGTGCAGAAAATACTCTACTTTGGTGGAAAAACTCAATTTTAAATAAACTATCAAGAATAAAACTATCTAAACTGATATCTTTCTTCACTGACAATGAGAACCTCACCAAACAGAAACCGGACGCAACCAGTTCATCCGACTCCGGCCCAGATTTTTCTCCTTCACCAAGACCTCAGACTGATGGTCTTAGACTCTCTAGAGGTCCAATACCAAGGACCCTAATCAGTCCTCCTGCAAGTTTTTAAAAACAGTAAACTTTTGGGGCCTGTCTTAAAATTGTTTCTGTTTCACGAGTTTTTCTTTTCACCTGTAAATAGCTCATTTTTCATTGCTTTTATAGTTTTCACATGTATTTCGTCCATGCTTAAACATTGTCTGTAATCTTTTATTCTTTGTTCAATAAAAATTCTAAGCACACCCATCCAAACTACAAACCGGAGATTTTGATCTCTGGAGTCAGGGGTGTGTCGTAGTGTAAAGTAAAATGTACAAGGGGAGGGGCGTAATGAAGATCCTCTGCAATTTTCGCCAAATCTTTATTTCTCAACTAGTTGAATAACCCGGTGTGTGAACGGGGTATAAAAATTTGCCTTGACGGGGGCCACAGCATCCCCGACAGGGGGCACTGTCCCTCTCCCCCCCGGATACCTCACTGGCGCCACCCCTGTTTACTGTATCTAACAGAACAAGGATACTTTAAGTCTAACCAACCACTAAGTTTTGCGATTTAATTCTAAGTTCAAAAGAGAGCTTCGTATACACTCAGTTCAGTCTAAAAATACTAAAGTGTCCAATCGTGCATCTTAAGCGGGCCGAGGGCTTTTATTGAGAGGAGTTTTCAAGCTGCTAGACACGCCTCCCGCGTTATGGCTTGGTGACAGTCCGCTCCGTGTCGCTACTCTAAAATTACGTTTCGGGTTCTTAAGAATATCAGCAGCGCGAAGTAACAGCTTGTGGAAAATGTCAAGAGTTTATGCAGTAGAGCAGAGATGCTAACAGGTCTCATTTTTCGTCACGTTCATTGACACTGAAATTTTGGTAAAAATATAATGCTTCCATCACGAGAAGATGGTTGTGACGTAAGTATCAAGTGATATCGGATGGGTCTACTTTGAAAAGAAACGTAAACACAGTCGCATTTATTGCAACCCAATTATTTCTCTGCGATCAGCTTTCCGTTTCGTACTTTTCTGTCTCTCTGCAAATGTGCTTGAGAAAGTGCAAAAGAATTCAAGATTCAGCTTGATTATAATCAAGATTCAGCTTGCTTATATAAACATAAAACAATGCTTTCTCTTTGTATAATTTGTCTACGAGAAAGTAAAAAGAAAGGAAATGCATTGGTGAAGGAATGAATTTCAATATAGTTAATGGACTTTTAATAGAAAGATATAACATTAAAATAAATAAACTAAAGCATTCACATCCAATCGAACTTTTTTATAGTAGCATATTCCCGGCAAATACCTGAAAAAAAGGAATAATTTCTTGCCTATCTAATGATTGAGGCCTCTCTGGCCTTGAGGCGGAGTCTCAACTTTAAGCCAAACACTTTTCAGGCGAAAGTCCGAAAATAGTTGTGATAGGCAACATGGATTTTGTATTTTAATTGGGCCATATGGATTTTGTATTTTGATTGGGCCGTATGGATTTTGTATCCATATATGTCATATGGATATGGATTTAGCTTCGATTTCAATACAAAATTTTAAATTAAAAAAAAAAAAAACTTGCAAACGTCTTATTTTTGCAATTGTAATTTTATTATCTGACCAAAATGCATGTTTATTTTGATCGAATAATAGAATCACAATTGCAAAGAAATTTCGATCCTAAAAACGCAACTGTCCATAAATAAAATGCGTACCAAGTAAAATATTTTCCCTATGATTCCGACTAATTATTCGATTTAACTAATAATTCACTATAACATTAATTCAAATTAGAATCCTCACTTTCGCAACCTTCCTGAGAAATTGAGCAACAGAAAACACGTTTTAAAATTTCAGCTTCCATCTCGCCGGTCGTTACAAAACCATTAAACCTGACAAACAGGGCAAACACATCAAAGAATCGGAAACCGAAAATTTTCCCCACAAACGGTGATGTCATATCACGATTGACCAATCACCAACAGAGGCAATTTCCACTGAAGCTTTTGTTGCCATTCGCAGCAATGAAAAGAATAATGACAGTCGGAATGGAAGTCATTGAATGACTTTCCTGCAGTGGCGGTATCGCAACAATTCACTCATAACAGCCGATGACACAATGAACCTTATTCACAGGCGAAACTTAACCTTGGTCAAAGCGGGTGGCAACACAATTACGACTTGTGTTGTCTTCCCCTGAAAACGTGACATAGATCCCTTCGCTTCCACCAGGTTTTTCTTTTTCGTAGTTTGGAAGCACTGTTTATGCAACAGCCTTAATGCTTGACACTGAAATCGCTTAGCATTCACAAGCGCGCCAAATGACAATAAAAATGAGGCAATCTCTCTTTGTATAGTTTCTGAATGCTTAATGTGTTGTTTTGAACATTCTGTGTTGCAGCTTTTCTCCTGCTACAATGAAACGAAGTGTTTTGCGAGTGATTCAGTCCCATTTATGCAATCTTCGATGATGTCTACGAGGAAAAAGTAATCACCTATTGAATGATTATTAATCTATAATTTAAGCATTTGCTGAGGACCAATGAACTTTTCAAGTAGTACAGATTAAAATGTTATGATTATTTTCTACATATAAATACGTATTCATCTTTTATCTAAGCAACAATAGTGAAGTTTATTAAAGAGTACTTCTTAAATTAGCTCTATAAATTCAAGGTTTTATATAGATTCGTAATACAACGACCGATAAGAATGTTTCTGTTTTCTGTCAAATATGTTTAGTTTGAAAGTGGAAATTTTCGTAATAATAATCATTCAGCAGTTTACTTTGAAAATGGAAATTTTCGTCTAGCAATTATTCAACATTCGTCATCGATGACTGGTAAAACCAATCTATGATCTAATCATCAGACGACAATACTGTGGGTTAATGGTTAAAGAATAATATGAACTACGAACAACTTGGAAAACAATGACTTGCGCGAAAGAAATTTATGTTAGGACAACGAAAATATATTCTAATAACGAAAAGAATGTTCGTATGACGAACATATCACAGAACAAACAAAAGAAGAATCGTTGAAAACGATCGAACCGATGAAGCTGATCTATTAACGAACATCGTCTTCGAATGGATTGTGTTCTTTAACTAATCATCTACCGTATATCATATTAATACGACTTAAACTTAAAATTTAATTATATTAACAGGTCCTCGTTTTATAGGTTTTATAAAAATTTTAACAAGTCCTCTGATGAACTTGACATTTTTAATATGCCTCTTGGTGTTTTAAATCGAAATGTTTGCGTCTTTTAAATACATGATGTGTTTTATTTTGCCTTTTTACAACATTTTAAATTCTTATGCGTTTTGATTTTCCGTGCTCTTATGTAATCGACCATTTTTTTTAATGTTTTTTATAGGTTTTAATTTTTATACTCTGTTTTTGGCGCCGTGTTGGAATTTATTTTTATCTTAAGTGTTGCATTTTTTTTTTAAATCTTAAGTGCGTATTTACGTTTTTAAACTTTTAAACTCCTGTTGTGTTTTTAGAAGATTCGGTGCTTGCGTGTTTTGACTTTTTAACCCTTGCCTTTTGAAAATGGTCTTTTCTTAGAATCATAGTGTGTTTTAATGTTTTTGTGATTATGTGTTTTCGTTTTTAATTATATATGCGTTTGCAAAATTTTTATGATTTTGTGTATTCTCTGTGTTTAACTTTTTATTTTCTAGCGCATTTTTTTATTTACTCGTTGTGGCTTTTGTTCTTTGTGTTTTTGTTGTTTATAGCACTCTGCAAATGGAGTTTTCTCTGTAGTGTGCTTTTCTGTAAATAAATAAATGACTCTATCATTCACTGTGTAGTAAGACGCGCGAAGATGTCCGGTATCGTTGAACCGGCAAAATGTTTTCTTTTTCTTTGCACCATGTAAATATCTGTAAATATTCATGTATCTTTCATTAAAAGTAATTCATTATCGTTCATGCAGCCCTTCATTTTTTCATTGAAATACATTCTTTGGATCACTGTGACGACCAACTCAGGTAAACATTACTGTGTGAGCCGTTACAGCTGTAGGAAAAGTCGCATGTATTTATGGAAAGAAAAAAAAACCCATCGGTTTTTATAGTTTTACCCATCTAAATTTGTATTACACGCATTTTAAGGCAAATTCTGTTTAATCTGGAATTTTGGCGATCAGGACAGGGTCCGATCCCATCTAGTCCGGATTAACGGGACTCTAGTGCAGCTACCTATAACAGAAGAGTCTGGCTAACCGACATCAACTCTGAATTAAATAAAAATCATTATTCGAAAAATGTGCTCTGTTTTCACGATTGCTAGGTGTGCGTTTGTTTCGTTGATGACAGAATGTCATGGTCAGGAGGATACGCGACACCCAAATGACCATACAGCAGTGGTGCGCAAACCGTGAGTCGCGACCCCTCTGGGGGTAACGAGAAAATTTAAATTCAAAGACATTTATTTGACAATAAAAAATATTAAAGCTTTTATTCAAAAAACGTGTTCGCGACTCCTCCAGGAGTCGCGAAAAATTTTACACAAAGTGAGAGGGTCGGAAATTGCTCACCACCGCCATGCAGTGAGTGTTCATGGAATCTCCAGGCCGATTAGACAGTTGTGGTAATGAATGCGCTGTTAATCTTTCTCTACTTTTTTTGGCTCGTTTACGCATTTTCATCGTTAGAGTCACATTTGTGTTTTTCTGTACGATAGTTTCATTATGGCGATTGAAAGAAAATGATGTCGTTCCCATGGATGAGCTCGACAAACAGCAAAGTGAGGTCAGAGATGCTAAAATGATTCATAAGAAAGGACTGATGTTATTGCAGCAGCCTTAAAGAACACTGAATAGCAAGAGGAAACCTCAGAAATTTATCTCATGGACGATTCTTTTCAGCAGATAGAGCGATATAGTAGCTAGAAATCATCGAGATGCAGAGAATCAACTTACTATCACAAACTTCAAAAAAAAAGAAAACCTTTACTTGTTTTGTCTTTATCGACTTAGTTAAATGCGGTTTTACTTTTTTCGTTCAGATGGATCTAGGTTAGCGGTTCCCAACCTTTTTGGGTGTGCGGACCACCTGTTGTGTCAAAAATATTTTGAGGTCCACTCACTAAACATACAAGTAAAAAAAATGCATATAATACATTTATAAATATATTATGGGCACATATATATCAGTAATTAGTAAAGATTACTCTAAAAGGAATTTAAAAAATATACTAGCCGATCCCGAGCAGAGAATTTGCTCTGCGTTATATGCACACCTTGCATTTTCTGCCAGATTAGCGCATTCTGGCTCCTGATGCTTCAGCTCGCCAAAAATATAGCACGTGTCAAATATCGTCAAGAAAGAAATTGAGCCAAGCTGGTGATTCAGCGCTCCAAGAAAATTCGCCAAAACAAAAAAAAAAAAAAAAAGTGCAAAGTGGTGTGCGTATAACAGAATAGTACCTGTAACTTCAGGACCTACGTCGAGGTCAAGTTAACTTTACGGCATGTGTAGAGGCGAGATTTACTAATCTCGTCGCTGAGGTATTCGGTTCATAGAAAGATTGATACTCAAGTGCTTCATATTAACTAGTACGATACTACACTACTCAGCTTCTCAACCTATCATGCTGTATTCCACATACATCAGAAGTACTCATTTGTGAGAAACCACAGAGCTGGTGACAAACTCAAAGCAAGACTACTCGATAACAAAATAACAAATTTAATAAAACAACAACTAAATTAAAATCCTAAATCAAATCATAAGATCATTAAACATACTAGCTATGAAATGATACAAAAAGAAGAAGAAGGGAGTGAACAGAAGCAAACAGTCTTTAAGTACTGCAACAGGCTCGTCGCTATTGGTCGATTGGTGACATCACAAAGAGGGCGGATTCGATCTGCATATAATTACAATTCAGGATATTGCCAGATGCCGCGATGATACCACATACCTAATATACGATACTCAAAATAGTAAGCTCCTAGGTGTTCAGCTCAATTTGTGAATTTAACACGCTGACTTAAACTATTTTAATATTGATCTGAACGTTCTTTGGTTCGCCTAAGCCCAAATGTTTCATTTCTAATTGATGCGTATGAAGTCATGTCTAACATGGATACCGGTTTTGTTTTGTAAACAAACCATCGGCAAAAGAGAAATTGACCTCTTTACTGTTCCACGGACGTTAGCGTTATATATATATATATATATAATTCTTTATAAATTGATTGATTGACACCCTTACTGGCCCAGCCTATACAGAAGTGTGTCATGTCCAACATGGGCCAGTGGGAAAAATAGACAATTTCCGACACCACGACAAGCCTCAAGCCCCACAGAAATATTGTTTATAAAGCAAATAAACTAGTGACGACTCTTGAAGCTCCTTCGACTCTTGACTAGTGTTCCGAGGCCCACTAATACTCTATCCCCGGCCCACGAATGGGCCGCGACCCATAGGTTGGGAACCGCTGATCTAGGTAATTTAGGGACAGATTTCCCATCGGGTCAACCTAGGCCATGACCTAGGGCGGAAATATAAAAGAAGTTACAATAAAATATTTGCAAATTTCAGTATCATTTTGAAAGCTCTATACGAAATACTGTTTTTTAAGCACATCCATACACTTTAAATAACCTGGTGGCACATATTTACGCTGCCTATCATTATAACTGCGGTGAATGCACCAGATGAGAGGGCGCATAATTAAGTGCTTCGGCTTAGGGCGTAGAATCGTATAAGTCCAGCACTGGTAATTAGGTTACTGGTTATGCAAATTCTCGTTTTGTCTCCCATTACAGTATTCATAAAAGAGATCAAGTTAAATACATGTCGTAGGGTATTTTACGGAAAAAGTGTCAGTCTAGTTTTTCTTTCCCCATTATCTGACATTGGCACTACCCGTTTATGCCAGAAAATTGAAGGGTTAATAGTTAAAGTAAACCAACTCCGTGAGATTCATTTCTGAGAAAAGAGATCTCACAGTTGATTAGCTGCATTCAAAATGATCGCGGACTTCTAATTGTTCTTGCTGCCTGATGGCTACAAATTGAACTATGGATTTGAATCATTATTCCACACAAATATAACATTTCTACACTGTCATGAGATGCAGAATGGTCAAAACATACATTTGATTTACTTTAACTCTGAACCCTCTAACTGAGAATCTACTGAATATGAAAAGTGCAGGCAGTTCGAGTAACTTTAAATTTATTTATAAACCCTTTAAAGGGCTATTTTTTTCTAGTACTAGTATAATAAAATAACTCTGGGACTGAGATTAATTTTAAAAAAAGAAATTCATTTAGCTTAGTGGATAACATTAATTTTTGTTAATTAATTTTATTAATTCATAATTAATTACCATGTCAAGACAGTTCGTTATGGCTTGAGATAAGAAATTGGATCATCTAGGCTTTTGTTTCATTGAAACATTTGGCAAAAACATTCGCCAATCTTAAAAACGTTATTTAAAAATTGATGAATTTGGTGAGAATTATACTTCCCACGGCCATAGAAAGGGTTAAATATCTAAATGACTGAATAGAAATTTTTAATTTTATGTTACGCGCATTTTTATAGAAATGCGACTTCTTTTGGAGCTGATCCTATAAGATAATGCATGTATAGGTATAGATGGTAGATACCTCCAAGCATTTCTCCGACATTCACCACCTGGTGCATTCTGCGGTCATTGCGCTAATGAATGCTTCCCTTCCAAGCAAAAACTTTCTATGTTTTTAAATTAAATAAGGAGAGGACAACAAAGTTCATCATTATTTTACTGAATTTGTAAGAAAGCAAAGAACGATTTCTTTTACGATTCAAAATCGTCTCGAATCTTTTATAAAGAAATTCTTGCATTGAAATGAACTTCGATATTTTATCTTTGTTGTATGAAAACTTTGGCACTTTTGTTTACCATAAAAAATATATGCTATTACGATTTTTTTTATTTTTTGCTCGTATATTTTAATTTTATTCAATTCCTACTATTAGTTCACACTCTCCCTATATATATTTATTTATATATCTTGTTCAAATTTTCAATCGTTAATAAAATACTTTTTATTCATCCACTCAAGTTCAAATACATTTCTTAAAACTTGTAGTGGATGACACTTGATGTTAATACAGTTTTTTCAAATATTAATTCATTAATTAAATTTAATTAATTAACTTTAGTTCGATATGGGAGAAAAAAATTTCTAAAATAAAATTTTTCTTTGTTGACCTAAGTAGGAATTGACTTTAAATTTTTTTTTATATTACTTATTTTTGATGTTTTTTTCACGTAGTAAATAAACTTTATCTAATTATTTTCGCGTAATAGATTCTGGATTCTTTTAAAACCAAATGGCTAAACTAAGAATAAAAACTCTTGCCAAGTTTGAACAACTTTTAAACAAAATATTACGAATAGACAAAAGATAAGTGCAGAACGAATTTTAGTGAAGTGGTCTGGTCCGTTTTTGAAAGATTTGAGAGTCTATGTTCCGAAGAAAATATCTGCCTAATAAAACAATCGAGGAGGAAAAAATATATCCATCTGTTCTTTGAGTACGTCTTAATTTGGTATATCGGAGCCTTTTCATATTTAAAATTATACGGAAATATTTTTTGGTTCAAAATTAAAATAAAATCAGTATAGTAAATTTTTAGGTGCTCCTGGGCTATTCGCCCAATTAGCCTATTGGATAGGACAGTCCTGAAAGTGATGTATGTTTCTTTGAGTAAAATTATTTGAATCGTGTGTTTTTTTATTTATAGTTCAACATTATTCATATGTTCTATTCTTGTACAATAGTCTTTCGAGATTTAAAAGAAAAGTGGATCAGAATATGCCAAATGGGCAAAATTATTCGCACATCACACTGATGTCACTTTGAATTTCCAGTATAGGACCAACTTTTTAAAAAAATAGATCACCATAGCATAAAATTTACTCTCTTTTGTTATTTAGAATGTTGCATTTTTCTCAAAAATAGCTATCGAGTTAAATTTAAAATAAAAACAGTGTTCGCCAGAAAGAAAAAGATTAACTGCTTCGAATAAAAAAAATCTTAAGTAATGCTGTATGTGCGGTTGCAGTGCGTTGATTCTGCTGAAGATCACGAATTTCAAACCATCCTAGAAGCTAGTGCTGGAATGCGTAATGGTTTTGAAGATTGCTTAAAACTTTGGTGCTGTTCGAATTTAAGAATGATGGAAAACTGTTTAAATATCATAAAGTTCTATATTCACAATTATACAAGATATATACAGTTTCTTAGAAATACCTACCACAATTTGTAGGCTGCGGTTACAATTTATTGGGAAGAAAGAATTGAGTTAGACTGCTTGTTGCAGTAAAGAGCAAATGTGTCTCCAAGGCAGAGACAATGCTCAAGTGAAAGAGATATATACGGCCGTCTGAGCGGGTAATGACAGCGGAGCAAAAAGAATGCGTCCGGTCAGTGCGGGTGATGCGAGCAGAATCATATGTTGACAAGTAAACAGTAAACAAACTGGTAGCGCAGCCTTGCGGATGCGCTAAAATTAAACATCCAGAGAAACAAAAATACACAATATGCACTAATTTCGAATTAAAACAAAGTAAAATAATAGAATATAGAAGTAATACAATAAAGCATGCAGAACACAAAAATACATAATAATAAAAGAAATAAAATAAGCAAAAGGATGCGCAACAAATGCGCTCACTCTAAAGTTGAAAATAATCCAAGATATAATATCTTAAGGTTTTTTCGTTTGCTTTATTTTTCAATAAAAATTGGTCGCGTTTTATGTAATCCGATCAGAAGAGCTTTCAACGCATCAAATAACTCGTTCACTTTTCAATAGAATCATCAGCGAGCGGAGAGTTTCCTTTCTTTGCAGATAGAATTATTAAAGAATTATTTTTTATTAAAACGAAAAACCAAACGAATTTTTGTGTTTCGGAATTTTATTTATTTCTTTTTCCGTCTTTCTTTGTTTGGGTAGATGGAATCAGTCGGTTATTGACATTTACTGACATCAAAGTTGCAGAGCGCCATATTTGGCAGAAAATCGCCTGAAATTAGCGGGGGATTTATATGCGACGAATTTACAAAAAGATGGACTCCAACTGTTTTATTTTCGATCCAGCCTTAAAATGATTCATTCTTGAAAAGAATTGCGACAATTCTTTTTGAGAATGATAAATTACGACTTTATCAAAAAACAATAGAACAATGGAATCGAATTCAGCAATCTAGTTTGCTAAGTCATAAAATTTGATTCGTACTTAAGAAACGTTTTATTAATGTCAGTTGAGCGCATGACGTTCTCAGCTATTGGTTTCAACTAGGTCAATTGATGCCTTGTATGTCAAACACTCTTTTCTACTATAAAATGCCTCATTTGCTGATTTTCTTACTATAAATTTCAAACGAGTCAGACTTCATGAATGATTCTAACTCAAATGGAGGTTTGCTTGCATCGTAATTTACAATGTGGGAATTTAAAATTTCACGAATTATTTTTTATTTATGAATTTACGAATAACTTTTATTTGTTTTAATTTTTAAACCGGAGGAAAATATTCTAACCCCTCTTCAAAAAGTTCTAATCAAATAAGTCAAAAGTAAAGTTTTAATCATTATTTTAAAGCTTCTAATCAAAAAGTTTATCAAAGTTAGTATTTTTTTAGCTGATGCAAAGACAACGAAACCTGAATAATATAAAGCAAGTCTCAGTTATTCATTCAAGCTAAATCTTTATATTTAGCTACTGTTGTAAATTGGCGTATATGGCATTCTGGAAATCACGTGAATATTGTTAGCGAAATTAATTCATCTATTAATAAATGAACCTTAATTTTATTTCTTTTTTCTATTTTGAAAAACATTAAATAGAATTTATAAAGCAATTAAAAACACATCTACATAATAAGTGAATATAATTTTTTCATCAAATAGATATTAAGTAAATTAGAAAAATTAAGAACCTACAAAGAAGTATTAGAAAAATTTTCAACCTAAAAAGGCTCTGCTTATCAATAACCTAAGTGAAACTACGTGAGAGTCCCACGCTTGCGGCGCTCCAAAAGGATCCAAAACAAGAACTTAAGGTCGCTTACAGCGCTATAATGTGGGCGCACCTTTCGAAAGAACGGCTTTAGATATTTTAGGACCTTTTCCTGTAACGACAAAGGGCAATCGGTATGTCCTGGTATTGATGGACTATTTTACTAAATGGCCAAAAGCAATTCCCATTCCAGATCAGGAAGCCTCGACTGTGGCTGAAGAACTTGTTCGAATCTGGACTTCATGCTATGGCGTACCTTTGATATTACATTCGGATCAAGGTACAAATTTTAATTTCGTTCTCTTTACTGAGCTTTGCAAACTTTTGGGAATTCTGAAGATTCGAACGACGGCGTTACATCCTGAGTCCGATGGCATGGTCGAGAGGTTTAATCGAACGATTTTAAATCATCTATCTTCATTTGTATCGAAGAATCAGACTGACTGGGATACACATTTACCACTCTTTCTCTTGTTCTATAGGAGCGCAGACCATGAAGTGACCGGATTCACTCCAGCAGATATGCTTTTTGGTCGAACACTGCGATTGCCATGTGATATCCTATTCGGACGACGGAGTGATACGCCTTCCTCGCCGAATGAATACTTGAATAATTTAGAGGCACGTTTGGAAAGCGTACATGCGTTTTCCAGAGAGCGAATTAAATTGGCCAGTGAACGAATGAAGACTCGTTACGATTCCGGAGCAACAGGCCATCATTTTAAGGAGGGAGATCAATTCTGGATGTATAACCCGAAGCGATGGAGGGGTCTAAGCCCGAAATGGCAGCAGAACTGGGAATGACCTTATACTATCGTCAAGAAACTGAACGACGTTATCTACAGAGTTCAGAGGTCGCCTAACGCCAAGCCAAAAGTCATTCACATTAATCGGCTAACCCCTACCGGGCCACTGATCACAGTTCGATGTAATGAGACTGCCGGGACGTCAGTCTTTGAAGAGGGGAGCAGTGTTACAAACATTGAAAGTCGCTTCCCAGCAATGCAAGTCTTATGGTTGGGAAGAGAGTTTTACAAGGTTAAGCATGGAGTGACCTCAGCGACTCTTATGGCACCCATGACCTTGGCGACAAATTTGGCGACCTTGGCGACAAATAGATGATACCCGAAAATGCAACCCCTTTTCTCGATATTTCTATTAGGAAAGGGAATACGCGTGAATATACGAGAAAACTCCTTGTGACGTCACGGCCTGTCGGAGAGAGTATATAAGGATCGCGCCTGTGTCAGAGGGAGCGGTGTTGATCCATTGGGAACGACTTGAGATCTTCGTCCGCAGTGAGAGCTAGGAAACTGGTGAGCTGAGCGCTATTGAAAGTGCAGTTATTGTCGTTACTAGTTATTTGCTGACTGTGTTGCTAGATAACAAAGTGCTGAACTGTTATTACCTGTGAATTGTTGTCTGTTTACATTGGTAATCTGTGCAAGAACTATTGTTTCCTGTACCTGTGCTACGTGTTTTCCTGCATATTTATAAATAAACCTTCATTCTCCATTATCCTGCGTGTTGGACTGTTTACACCATACACCCACAGTAAGACTTTTGGAACAATATGTTGAGAAGTCATGTCTTTTACTCTCCTGAAGGTAATGGGTTACAAAATTCAATTGGCACGGAGCATTTCGCTTACATCCCTTGAACTTGAAATGACTTCCTGATCATACTTTTAAGCTAATGATGAAATTTTCTGTGACTGCAGAGCACTAAATGGATATTTATTGCGATTAAAAATATTTTAGCTTGAATTTATTCTAATTATTTAGTATCCAAAATATTTATACAAAAATATTCTATTACTGAACCTACAACTACTAGAGATTCTTTTATACTATACTAGTACCTTTTGTGGTATTTTTTCAACATATGAGAGACATGAAGCTGAACTCTGGTAACTGAAACAAGCTGAGTATATTTTTAGCTTAATTGTTGGAGTTTGTTTAAAACAGGGTGACTGGGAGAAAATAATTTTTAAATCATATTGGCATATAAATACAAAATTAAAGTAATAAATATAAAATAACAATTATATATAAAATACGAGTAATAAATAGGGCAATTAGAAATATAAAGGGGAAGAAATTAAAAAGTAAACAAAGTGAAACAATTTTCACTTAAGTAAAACTGCTTAAATTTACAACTGAAAATTCAATGAAATTACTATATTAAACCACAAAGTTTAGCAGTTCATGTGCAGTATTTTGGAGTGTAGTATACACATTTTTGAATGCAGTAAAGTATCTCTTATTATTTGATGACATGTAAAACTCCAATGTTGAGACTTTATTCTTACCATTTACCTATTATATCTTTTTTCCTTCTTTCTGAATATTTTACCGGGATTCGAACTTTTCCACAATAGATGCTAAATTTAAATTCCATCAATTGTAAAAAAATATAATAAATAGATCAAAAGAAAAAAGAATGATAAGAATAGACTACTATGCGTTTTTCAAACCTTTCATTAAAACAGGAGCGATACATAGTTTCTTCTCCAATTTTAATATCCAACTTAAATATGGTATCCGTTTGGATCTTCGTATATATTTCCAAAAATAATGAAACGTTTTGTAATGTGTCTAATTTTACGGTAAAATAAAACGGGGGGGATAAACACTAAATAATTCAAAATTTGTACTCATTTATTGCACTTCCTTTACTATTTACTCCGAATAATTTTGCTAAAATCTATTCCACAATTTTATGCGTTCTTTTAGAAGAAATTAAATTAAAATTACATTAATTGCGAAAAAATTATATCGGATTAATAAGAAAAATTTTGAAAATATTTTTAGTACTTTCATCAAAACTATAAAAAAAAACTACAAGTTTTTTCAATGTATTTTTAAATTTAAAAATTTCAGAAATTTAATCATATCCGTATTTTAATAACATTAAATAACAGTCCTAATTCTTGTGAAATAAAACTGGAAAAAATTACGCTCCATACGATTTAGAATAAATTTACTTCTTTTTTTTCCGTTTCTATTCTTCATTCCGAAGACTTTTGCTCACAACGTTTGAACAGCTAGAATTCCATTTTTTTTACAGAAGAAATAGTGAAATTTAAATTCCATCAAAAGAAAGAAAAAATAAAATCAGAAGTGATAGAAAACCTTGGAAAAATCGAGCTTCGTGTGAACTTTTCTGCTTTCAATTTGGTCCAACCATTTCCTAAAAGAACGAGAGAAATTCGCGCGCTTTTGGTGAAAAAGCAACTGTAGCGGAACGGGCCTTGGGGTTTGATGACTTAGGGGCAAAAGCAGACGATATGAAAGAAAAACCGCGGAGGTTTTCAAGTTCCGAAAGCCATTCTGCTGTTGTTCTGTTTCCTGATTTCACCTCTAAGCTAGCGTTGCGGAATTGACTGAGTGGTTTTTGTGACGTCAGCTCGAATTTCTTTCTGGAGTGAAGAGAAAAATAATATGAAATTTCGAGTCCATTTAGATAGAATGTCAGATATTGTGTTGGAAACCCACCTGGAAAGGAGAAAGTTGAAGATGGCCGAAATATTTCTGGAAATATTTGTTCTATTTAGAATTCTTTAGTTCCGAGAGAAAATAATTTCTTTGCTGAATCTCTACATAAGTGAGCTCAGCTTGCAAGATTTTTTTTATTCGAATTCGAAAGAAATGTTTTGATAAAAAACACTTTCAAAATCATTCAAAAGAAAACGATAAAGGATAGTTTTTCAAAATATACATCAATTTGAATAACATTTAAATTCTAATGCTTCGCTCTATTAAACAACAAAAACTTTAAGCAAAATCGAAAGTTTAGAGCATTTTTTCAGACGTTTCCATTTGGAAAATCATGTGAATAACTGATTCAACAAGTTCCGCTAGCGATATTACTACCTTTTCTGACACACTTTTAAAGGTAAGCAAGCAACAATACTAAATAATATAATTCCATTGGCAAAGAAAGTAACATTTTCGAAAGAAATTTGTTTTCTTTAATAGCATAAGCTTGGATTCATAAAAGGTTGCACCTAAAACGCTTCTAAGGCTACAAGTTTCCGTATTTACTGACAGTGAAATTTGCGAATTCTATTTTAATAAATTCAAAGGCGTTTAGTAAAATATTAAAACACCAAATATTTAAAAAAATACAGTTTATTGAACTATATTCAATACATTTAATAAAAAAAAGTTTTATTACTTTCTGATTACAATGAATATTCCTTCGCGAGTTTTTATCTATTATTATATTCATCCAATGAAATAAAATCTTAATATGTATTAGGGGAAACTAGGGATACTTGACCCTATTTTTACTTTTTCTTATATTTCTCGAAAATTTTGATAGTAAGCATAAAAAAGGATATGCATTTAAGAATGACAAATGTACTTATGCCAAATTGATATGTCATTTAAACACATAATAAATATATTTCAAGAAATCAAATAGGGTAGGTCACATAGGGTCAAGTATCCCTAACCTTAGGGATACTTGACCTAGTGATAGGGATACTTGACCCTAGTGATAGGGATACTTGATCTTACATGCAAAGAGTACTTAAATTTTTCGATAATTTGGATATACGCGAAATTCCGATATTAGGTTAAAAGTACTGAATTAAAAGAGTCTTAATTATCAAAAAATATTAATGAAATTATTATTAAATTAATTAAAAATAAAATAACATAGCATTTATAAAACGCAATTGTTATTAATAAAATTCTAGTTAATAAATTAAATGAGTCTACTTATTAATTTGAATCTAGTTATTAAATTAAATTAAATTAGTTCAAAATTAACTAAATAAATAAAATGTTGAATTAATTAAATGATAAAAATTATAGCAGTGGAACTTGGAACCTAGCAACGTCAATAGCGCATTGAGGAATCGTCGGTTTGGGAAAAATTAGAATAGAATAGGACAGCACCAAAATGAGAAGAAAGGATTTTAAAAATGTTGTACAAATCAAGAAATTGGAAAAGCTAAATAGTCTTACTCGGTTCTCCTAATAATATCATGCAAACAGAAGCAAAAGAAGAAAGATATATTCTACGAGCAAATTCAAACCAACAAAGAGACGAACTCTTAATGAAATAGCGAAACGTTAAAAGAAACCAAACGATGACAAATAGTTCGAGCAAAAGATTTTTATTAAAATAATAAATGAATGAAAATCGTTTATTTTTTCGCAAGCGAGAAAAATGGAATAAATAAATTTTAATTATTTTTAAAATTCTTATAAAAAATTATTATTTGCATTATTTGAAATTATCACATTAAAAAGAAATTTTATCCGAATTTTAGAAATTTTATTTATTATTTTTTAATTACTTAAGCTATTTTTAAATAATTATTCTCTATATTTGAATTGCAACATTGCCGACAAACTCCTCGCCTCAGAAAACTGATTCCAACCATAAAATGTGTTTCGGTCGGCTACGACATCGAAGCTGCTATAGCTTTTGATAGTGTCAAGTATCCCTAAGTTGACTTTTTCTAAATAATCTAAAAATTAAACCACTTAGAATTAAGATACTGCATAACTCGTATATCAAATTATAGCTAGAGGTATGTTTAAAACTCAGAAGTATTTGAATTCATCATATTTTTAATAGTAAACTTCTAATCCACTGAGGAAATAAAAAGTGAAAATTTACTTTTGGACCCCCAAAACATATTTACTTACACACCATTACGATGGCTTTTCAGATTAGAATGAAAATCTCCTCCAATAGATCATATGACTAAAGGTCAAATAAAAATGGCACACACAAATTACCAATTATCTCACAATCTGAGTAAATCACGGAGGGTCAAGTATCCCTAGATTCCTTTACTTCACATAGATCTCACATTTTACTGGCTTTATTCGAGCTATCGTAATAGAAACAATTAACATCATAAAAAGCACATATGACTAAAGGTAAAATAAAAATGGCACACACAAATTACCAATTATCTCACAATCTGAGTAAATCACGTAGGGTCGAGTATCCCTAGATTCCCTTTCTTCACATAGATCTCACATTTTACTGACTTTATTCGAGCTATCGTAATAGAAACAATTAACATCAGAAAGCGCACAAAAGCGTCGGAGACTAAATGAAAATTTAAGTTTGATTAAAAGACTGTTCAAATGATATAATGCCTTGAAAGAGGTACCTGCATTTTATAATTAAGAAAGAACGAAAGTGTGAAGTAAGATGAAATCACGTTCTTGACATTCTTATTTCCATACGAAGGAACTAGGTCACAAAAGTTGTAGAAGGTCACGGATTTGAGTTCACAAGTGAATCGATTAAGTTTTGCATAGCAAGAAACTCCATTGTGTTTTTTTTCTCTTCAAACAAGCAGTTTGAAGAGAAAATTTCTCATTACAATAAAATTAAAAAACACATAACACGCTGTTAATTAATTTAACGGGAGAAAACAAAATATTTTAATTATTTATAATTGAACCTTTTCGTGCAGAAAAGAAAGATGTAGAATTCAATTATCACTCGTCAGTTTTAATTTTAATGAAAATAGTTTTTTTTTTAATTTTCAGAACCTCAAAATGAATAAGTACTTTTCTTGTTGGGTGAAAAACAATCTGATACCTTAAAAAAATGTGGATACTAATTTCTAGATTTAACAAAGGCTATTTAATTCTAATAAATAAAATCAGAATATTCGGTCCAAGTTTACAATCGTCTGGTTAGTTTGCTTTAAATGAATCACATGTCATTTTAAATTCGTACGACTGAGCTAATGATGTTTGTATGTCGCGCCACGTTCGTTCAAACAAATCAGTCTACTAATTCATAATAGAAAATAGAGTCGTTTTTTATTATAGCAGTAGTAGTCGTAGAAAGTAGAGTCACTTTATATTTCAGAATTATTAAATTGATATAAGATGAAATCCCATTTTTTCTTATTAAATTAATTTCAAAATACAGATTTTAGATAAATTTCTTTAATATTTTCGGTAAGTGATACCATCTAGAAAAGCCTGTAATATTAGGTTGGCAAGAAAGTAATTTGAGTTTTTCAGTATAAAATAAAATTAAATTTTTATACAAAGGATGGATTTTAATCGATTATACGTTTTCCATGACCTTTTCTCATTTTTCTAGCAAATTCAAGATTGCGTGCTCATAGAACTTCTGGTCCTTCTCAGCAAAAAACTGATCCCAAATCGATTTTAGATCCTCATCGTTTGTGAGATTTTTATCACTCAAAAAGTTTTGCAAACTTCGAAATAAATGATTATTTGATGGTGCATATTCAAGGCTATATATTACTTCCCAGCCAAGCTCCAATAGTTTTCTACGTGTTACCAAAGACGTGTAAGGTTTTCCATTATCATGGAGGAACATTATTCCTTTGCGATATGCCAATTCTGGCAATTTATTTTTAAATGCTTTCACCAGTTTCGTTAGTTGTTGACAGTAAACATCTGAATTTATTGTTTGGTTCCTTAGAAGAGGCTCATGTCCGATCCAATCTGGAATATTGCAGTATTATCTGGGATCCCAATTACCGAAACAAAATTGAAATTATTTAGCGAATACAAACCAACTTCTTGAGAGATTTATTTTACAAGAAAAATGGATTTTGCTTGCAGGATGCACGTATCTTCTTCACTTCTACGTAATATCTTTAATATGCCTAGTTTGTGTTCCAGAGGAGATGTTTCTTGCGTTCTTTTCTTTTACAACGTTATTAAAGATTAGATCGATTGTAATGATATACTGAGATCTACAGATTTCGTTGTGCCAGCCAGATTTTTAAGGAACCAAAGTTCCTTTCCAAATGTATGTTCAAAATTTAATTATATTAACAGGTTCTCGTTATATAAATTTGTGGCAACAGCGTATTCTTGCATACGCTGTCAACCTTCTTGCTCATGCGTAGTAGAAGAATTGAGTCCTATAAAGGCCCGGACATTATCTGTCGTCTTTCTCTTCTAGCACTGTTATCAGTTATGTTTCTGTTGTCAATATCTTAATTTAAATATCATTTACCTTACCTTTACTTTTATATTGTTACGTTATTAAAGTTGTTATTGTTACTATGAGTTAACTTCTTTAGCGTTTCATAATATATCCTCACTCCTGCACGAACCAGTTAGTACATGCATTCCTGTATGCGGTGTTCGTGTCTTACAAGTTGCCTTGAATAAATAGATGCAGCAGTTAGTGATGATAACTATGTTAGTTTATCACCACCGCATCGAATCCCAAGGAGAAACCTTTAAGCGTAACCTCCTAAAAATTTTATAAAATTTTTAATAAATACATGATATGTTTTATTTTGCCTTTTTACAACTTTTTAGATTTTTATGCGTTCTGATTTTCGTCTTCTTATGTAATTCAACCATTTTTTTAAATGTTTTTTATAGGTTTTAATTTCTGTACTCTGCTTTTGGCGCCGTGTTGCAATTTATTTTTTATCTCAACTGTGTATTTTGGTCTTTAAACTTTTGAACTCCTGGTGTGTTTTTAGAGGATTCGGTGCTTGCGTGTTTTGACTTTTTAACCCTTGCCTTTTGGAAATGGTCTTTTCTTAGAATCATAGTGTGTTTTAATGTTTTTGTGATTATGTGTTTTCGTTTATAATTATATATGCGTTTGCAAAATTTTTATGACTTTGTGTATTTTCTGTGTTTAACTTTTTATTTCCTAGCGCATTTTTTTATTTACTCGTTGTGGCTTTTGTTCTTTGTGTGTTTGTTGTTTATAGCACAATAACTCTGTAAATGGAGTTTTCTCTGTAGTGTGCTTTTCTTTAAATAAATGAATAAATAAAATGCACAATACCTTTATAATACCCTCAGTCACATCGAGAGGCACCACGAGTGCGTGGATGAGAAACCGCCGGACAAGAAAGCGGGTCTCACCTCCCTGGTGGGTACAATAATAGTTGGGGCTTACCCTCTGTCGGTGACAGTGCATACCTCCTCTGGGAGGGGTCGGGCCGTTGCCTTTGATGGCCGTTAGGACTCCGGCCTCAGCACTCGAGCTATTGCAACGACCATCACTCAGATACGCCGGATGGCTTCGCGCTATGTCGGGGTGATTTCGATATGAATTATAATCCCATCGAATTGACAACATGAGCTCTTTTTTGGCGCATTTTTGCTTTCGATGTGGTTTGCTCAGGTTCATCACGCTTGGCGATTCATTTTTCATTCCCAGGGATAATTCGCTCCAGAAAAGATTTCTGTGTGTTTCAGATGCATATCGTAAACATTGATTTGTTGGGTTAAGCGAATCTCTTTTAATTCATGTTGAACCCAAATATCGAGCTTCTTAACGACTTCAAGACGTTCTAAATGTCTTTTAATTAGTGTGTATGATACATTTAATCTCCCTGAAATCTCTCGCATAATTGTATAGCGATTCGATACAATTATGGTTTTGATTTGGTCATCAGAAATTTCAGTAGGTGGACCAGGACGTTGGTCATTATTGAGAGAAAAATCTCTTGAAGAGAAATTTTTAAACCAATTCTGGCACGTGCGTTCTGTTAAGCTGTCAACACCATAAACTTCAGATATATCTTTGTGAGCTTCAGCAGTTTTCTTGCTTTTACGGAAATGAAAAAAGTAAAATGTGTCGAAAATGTTCACTTTTAAATTCCATGTTAAAACGCTTCAAAATTAACAACTGCAATTCAAATTGCGCAGAGTTAGCTTTTAATAAGCTAAAAATGATAGCTATCAAATGACTTTCATAAGTCTTTCAAAACAAATATAAAGTCACCTATTTGGGAAAACTGAAATTACTCTCTTGCTAACTCGACAGGGGCGAATCTAGGATTCGGGTCTGGGGGGGACTGAGGTCATAAAAACTTTGTATCGTCGTGATGAACGTCAAACCTCAAGGCTACAGTAAACCAAAACTCTTTAACTTTACAGAACTTGACTCACCTGACAATAAAAATCCCAAAAAGAATACAATACTTTCGCTAATTTAATAAAAATTACAATGAAATAACTAGCCAAAAAATGTCTTCGACAGCGTCAAAGCTACAAGTAGGAAAATTTTCGAGCCTGTCAAGCCAGAAACTAATATTGAAACGTTTTTATTATTTTTTAAAAAGAGAGAAATTAAGAAAAAACAGTTGTAATGATGTTAAATAAAATCAAGAATTCTGGCTTGTCTCTGGGGGGCTGTAGCCCGATAGCCCCCCTGGATTCGCCACTGTAACCCGATATTACGATTTCTGAATGTATTCTGTAGTTAGAAAAATTAGTTTTAGGTTAAGTGTAAATCTCCAATTCTTAATAATTATAATTATTATATTCTTAATAATTATTATTCAATAATAATTATCTCATAGAAACTAAAAATTTCACGATTGTGATTAGTTAAAATTTTGGATTTTATGGGCTTTGAACGAGTTTTTGTTTCTGGGTAATAGTGTGTCTCTAATAATGCTTAGAAAAGCATCAGCTAAAAAGTTATTTCGAAATATTTCATAGCAATAGTTGTTCCATAACTATTAGAACAATTTATGACCTCCATTACTATGTCAGAGTCAATGCTTTTGATGCATATCGGCTTATTTACAGCAGAAGTTCATGACGTTAAATCCCCTCCCCCATTCAAATTGAAAATATTCAGATATCCCGTATCATTCAAAATTTCGCCAGAAACCAATGGGGGAATTGTATGCTTCAAAACAAAACAAAGAATATTCAAATCGAATTGAAATGTCAGGTGCATCGGCTTATTTAGCAAATGTAAAATGACTTCACATGGAACAACGGTTTGAAGTTTTCAACAGTAGAATGCCTTAGACAGGCATTTTGATTTGGGAATATGATGTCAATTGGATCAACATTCTTTTTCTGTGAAACATCAAACAACGTCAAAATTAAAGAGTATAAACTTTTTGATTTTCTTTTCAATACTTTATAAGGTTTTTAGAACAGATGGAGAGCATGTAATAACATTTTAGAAGCACTAATGTTTTCAATAAATTTCTTATAAACATCGAGTTTCATAACTCACCTCGAATTTTAAAACTTTTTTTCCACTTTTTCCTCTTGAAACTAAGAAGAAATACAGAATACTTCAATATTAACAAAATATTTTGTCACGTTGAAATAGTTAAGATATAGAATAAAATTTCTAACTTTATAAGCCTAAATGTCTAACATAAACAATTCTATGTATTTCAATGAAATTCTAAGTTTATAACTGTTTTCCATGAGATTAATGTGTAATTTCGAAACAGTGCAATAGCTATACAGAACAAAAGTTTGCATTTTAAAAAGAAGAGCAACATTTGAGCTGGCACAGCAATATCCAAATTTCTACACTATATCATCATGGAGGCACTATATCATCATGGTACGACCCACAACTACAGATTCATCCTGCGCCAAACTCTCGTGTGCAGTGAACCTTCTTTAAAGTCTGGATCCTCCAAACCTGAACCTCACCCATAGCCCCTAGATCTTTACAGATTAGCGACTTCCCTTTCAGGTAAATTCCAAATTCAGATTTGAACCATCTTTTTAGCTAGGCCCAATGGTAATTAACTACAAGGTATCGGAGATGGAGAACCCAGTGGTAATTAACTACAAAGCATCGGAGATGGAGAACCCAATGGTAATTAACTACAAGGTATCGGAGA
>BGPR01019098.1:17695-29814 GCA_013235015.1 Araneus ventricosus | reverse complement strand
TTCCACCTGTTGGGAATTTAGCCAATTTCGAAAATGTTATGCAAATATTTAATGCATGAAAAGCTTTTAGCAAGCAGTGATATTTTATGGTTTTTAATACACTGTGGGTAAAACAACTAGAATGCTTTTAAAAGTCCGTTTTATAAGAGATATAAACATCATCAAGCTGAATGATTTCTGATGTTTCAATTTTAATTAACTTCCTTTCTTTGACGGTTCTTAAATTAGAATCTCCATGCTCAAATATTTATAGTCGGACCTCTATTTAACGAACCTCTGTTTTGCGAATTTCTCTATTTTGCGAACTTTTTCTTGGAACCAAGAACATTTTGCGAATTTCTTCACAAAATGACCTCCAAATAGCGAAGTGCATTCTCTATTTAACGAACTTTTTCTCGTGATCCAATATTTTTTTCTCCCTGTTTCTCAAAATATTTCAAATTTGTTCTCTCTTTTAACACATTTTATGGTGATCAATGACCTTGAAGCTGAAAAATGTCAAAGCGAAAGTGTTCGAGCATCAAAGAAAAAAATTAATTCTTCATGAGGTGGATAAAGGCGTGAAAAAAAGGATATTGCCTTAAAATTTGATATTCCTCCAAACAGCTTATCAACCATAATAAAAAATCGCGATAAGATACAAAATTATGATTCATCGAATTCTTGCTCAAAACTTTTAAAAGCATGTGTCTATAAAGATGTGGATGAGGCAGTTTTGAAGTGGACAGTGTGAAAAATAAAAACAATACAGCAATGAGTTGCTATGAAGACGAAGATGATGAAGATGGAAATGATAATGATGCGGAAATCAACAAACCTTCGTATGATGAAATGCTAAAATTCAATAATTTTAACATAAAATTATTTTTTTAATTGAAAATACAGTGTATTCCCTGACAATGGTTTATTTTATTCTCGTTTTTCTTGCAGATTTCTTTTTGATGGGTAAAATATATAAAACAATATAAACATTAATTTACAAAATAAAGGAAATAAAGGTGTGATTAATTACTTTTTAATAATATTTAGTGTTTATGAATTTAAAATCTGTTTTGAGTAGTTTAAAGTATTTTAAAAAGTGAATCTCTATCTAACGAATTTTCCATATAACGAAATTTTTTTCGGGATTTAGCGACTTCGTTAAATAGAGGTTCTACTGTATATTTAAAACAATTGGCAAAAACAGAGGATCAGTACCCAAGCACCAACCACTGGACCTATTTCGATAATTTTTATTTCATATGGAACCTTATGACGTCTAGATATATCAGCAACGGTCATCTGCCACCCACCAGTCGCCAATTTCGAGATATATCGCAAAATAAAACTTTGGCAGAATCCCTCAGCCTTTGCAACTTCCAATTCGCCAATTCATTTCGACAAGTTGCAAACATAGCCACGGGCTATTAATATTACTGGCGGACACCTAGTCGCCGAAGGCGGCTAGTTTTTAATAATAATAATAAAACTGAAGAAGTATGTGTCTGTCTATGCTTATACAGGAGAGACTATTTGGATTTAGAGCCAGCCACCAAAATTGGCACAAACGCACTTTGGAAGTTGACGGTGTCGTACATGAAATCCGAGATAAGGTCAGCTGCTTTAAGCATCTGGTAAGACAACTGAGATAACGGAGAAACTGGACGCAGTACACACGATATAGTGCCTAGTGTTTAAAACAAGCCGGTAGGATGGAATAGAGAAGAGATAATGTTCGTTATAGGACACGGGCCCTTCCCTTCATACCTTCAATCTTCGAACACATTACAGCAGCTCGTGCGGGGAAATAGGAAAAGCAATGCACTATGCCACAAAATGTCTGTTTACCCTCTCCTGGCATTTCCAAACTCCTACAGTGTCACTTAACTTACAGTGGTTGAAAAACATTCTCACGAATAACTTATCAAGAACCCGACTTCGACTCCTAATGCGCTTCATATGTGATGAGAACAATCTCTCTGTAGGGGATAATCATTGAGCACACATACACCCAGACTGACACACACTTCCGGCTACTTATGACTCTTCTTGTTTTTTTTCGTCTGCGTGTTTTTATTTTGTCATATTTTGTTTTGTTTTCTATGTTGTTCTGTGGAGTGTATGTTTCTTTTTCATTATGTTTGTTTTATTTTTGTACCTGTTATTTGTTTTTGCCCTTTCTTAAAAAATAAAATTCACCACCATCTATCCAAATCGGTAAGGAGCCAAATGGCTCTAAACACGGGGATGCAGGTGGTGTAATGTAATGTACATCAATGGATTGTTTAAAAAAGCATTTGTTTTTAATTAATTTAAAATAAGTAAAAATTTGTCGTTTTTAGTCAATAACTTTTAAAATGATCATCGTATAGAAAGAATATAGGCATATAAGAAGGAAGCTTCTCCAGTAGTAAATATTTTACTGGTAAGTTCTTTTTCTCTAATTTGTTTCCACAACACTTCACGGCTGATGTATTTCTATATTTTCGAAGTTCTTCATTGATTTTATTCAGCCTAGTATATTTTTCTCCATTTTCAAACAACAATTATGTTTCAGAAAAGATTCCATTCTACATACAGTTTTCACCTCGGATAAGAACTTAATCCTTGGAGCAATCTGGATTTGACTGGTTTTAAACCCAGAAGATAAAAATGGATACAGAGTGAAATGTCAAACTAGAGACAAAATAGCCAGTTTGAAAATCCCAAAATCCATCCCAACACGCTGGAGTTTCGATCCTTAATACCAGATCAAAACTTTTTTATTTCAGAAACAACTCGACATCTATGAGGCATAAGTATTACACACTTTTCTTTTTACATCTCGAGAAAAAATAAACAACAACAAGACTCAAAATCTTAAGCCAGAAGTCAGTTTTATACCAGAAGAAAAGAAAAAACTCGAAATATGATCCTTTCGTTCGTTTAATGAATTTCAGGGATTCAATATTTTCTTTTTTTCCAAGTGAGTTCCCCCTTTTTCTCTTTCGTTAGCGAAAGATTCAAATGACCGTTGCCATCTGGGCTGCATAAATATATTACATAGTTCCCGCATTTCATTAATCAATGCTGGAAAACAGAAATATCGAAGTATAATGATGCGAAGGATGGCATCTGTTTTATTATGTGCAGATCTTTCTGGTTAAGAGATCCTCGGTATTGATACAGATATTGAAAAAATAATGAAGGGTTTTCATTTAATTTGTTTCACTCTTCTTATCTAGCTCGTCTTTCCATTTCAAACTCTATTTTTTGTTTTGATTTTGTCTGAAGATGATCGATAAAGACTCGGATTTCGATTAGACGGATTTTTAAAAAAATGTATCGATTTGAATCTCTTATGGATGAAAATAATCATGGATTATATCATATTTCACACACTAAAAAACATTTCTTTCATACAAAAAGGGGAATATTTTTTTGAAATTTTACACCATGAGTAATTTAAGAAAGAAAAAATTTAAAGAAAGGAATTGCGAAGAAATTTTGTGTCTTAAAACTCAAAATTAAAGATGAAACGCTCAACTTCTCTGAAATTACTTCTCGCAGATTGTGTGATAAATGTATTATGTGAAAATCATTTGCTATTGCATAATCTCATTCTGAAATGCATCTTGAAAAGAAACGAAACAGCTCCCGGTATAAGTTTTTTTCCTTTATTTTGCTATCACTATTCGTGTTATTCATTTTTACGAATGTTAACCAAGTTTCGTGGCATAAAATGTGTTAAACAGGGCGCCTACTATACGTGAGATCGTTTCTAATGATAGTTGAAAAACAATCAATACACCATCGGATAGAACAAATAATTTTTTTCCTAATGAAATTTGTTTTGAGCTTCAAACGTAATTTACTGAATTTTGAGAAATTTAAAAAAAATAATCAGTTTTACCATCGAAATTTTATTTTTGTTTTTAAATTTGCTGCATACGACGTTCTAATAACACTATTATTTTCAATATTTTTCAGCTTAAAACTCGAACGGTTCTGTCGGATTTAAAACAAGAACGGTTAAAATATCTTTTTCCGTTTTTCTCAATTAATTTTTTCCTGGTTAGTTGAAAGTTATTTTTCTCTTGCGAGCTTCCACCCGCGACACTTTCTCCGGAACGTTGCTGGCAATTTCATTGGCTGACAGTGCAGAGTGCAGGTAACGTCATAACCTTCAATTGAATGACTTCGATTATTATTTTCAGCAGTATCTTAGCGTGTTTATTTGTCTCGCATATTTTGCTTTCTGTATAATAATGATTTTCACGCTGCAATTTTATATATTGTTTTGGATTAACGTACTGTTTTCCTACAGTTAAAATGGCATTATCGCAAAAAAAATAAGCGGGAAAATCAATAATGTGTATCTTTTGTTTTATTTTCATAACTTTTTCATGCCATTGTGAGCATTTTTTTTTCATTTTGTTGATGTCTTGATTCCACAGGCAACGTCGTGCGCGTACTGCATACTTATAAAAGGCAATGTCTGTTTGTGTGTGTATGTGCGTGCGTGCGTGCGTGCGATGTCCAGACGAATCTATCGCACTTAAATTTGGTACACAGGTAGTTTTAATGGTGACTCAATGCACCTCGAAGCCGGAAATTCAAAATTTAATGTAGAAATTTTTTTATTTAATGTTCTGTGTTGTTTTGGATCATTTTTCGCACTAATTTCGCAATAGCATGGTTTCGGATAATTTTACAAAAAAAAAAAAAATAGATACACCATCGGAAAGAGAATACGATTTCCGTTCTAATGAAGTTTGTTTTGTACGTCTAACGTAATTTACTGAATTTTGAAAAAAATTGAAAAAAAGTCACTTTTATGTTAATTTTTCATTAGGTTTTCTTTAAATTCTAGCATCCGCCTTTCTAATAAAGCTATCATTTTCAATTTTTTTCAGCTTATAATTGGAACGTTTCTGTCGGATTTAAAACAAGAACTGTTGAAATACCTTTTCCCGTTTTTTTAATCAATTTTTTCCTGATCAGTTCAAACAGTTATTTTGCTAGCGACCTTTCCCAACGAGACATCCTCCGGAGATTCCCCGACTGCATTGTTGCAATTCCATTGGCTGGCACGTGACCTTCCTTGCGGCATGTGACGTCATTACTTTCGCGTTCTGCGAGGAGATGATTTATTTACTCGATGACTTCGATTATTATTTTTAAGCTTGTCTTAACTTATTTCTTTGTCTTTCATACTTTGCTTACGGTGTAAAAAATCTCACATTGCAATTTTTTAACATTGTTTTGGATTAATGGTACTCGGCACCGTTTCTTATATTTCAAATATCATTGTCGAGAGGAAAAAGAAGCGGACAAACTCAACAATATATATATTTCTGTTTTGATTTCGTTCTTAAAACTTTCATTTATGTAATTGTTATTTTCATTATTTAATTGTTGTTTTTTTATTTTGTTGAAGTCCTGATTCCAAGAGCGACGCCGTGCGCGTATCGCTAGTAAATGATAAAACAAAGTGCTGAAGATACGCGCAAAGTCCATCTACTGCTAGTAAATGATAAAAAAAGTGCTGAAGATGAGTCATCACTGTAGTAAGTGATAAAAAAAAAGTGCTGAAAGATGCAGCATAAAGACTCTGCTACCAAACTAAATGATCAAAACAGGGGTGCTGGAGATGCACGCAAGGGCATCTACGCCTATGTAAATCAAAATCAAAGTGCTGAAGGATACTAAAGGGCATCTACTGCTAGCAAATAATAAAACAAAGTGCTGAAGATGCACGCAAGGGCGACTACTGCTAGTGAAATGGTCAAAATTCAGAAGTGCTGAAGATGCAACGCAAGGGCATCTACTCTAGCAAATGAATAAACAAGTGCTTTGAAGATCCAAGGCATCTCTGCTGGAAATGAATAAAACAAGAGTGCGAGAAGATACTGCAAAGGGCATCTCACGGCTTAAGTAAATAAAAACAAAGTGCGAAGATCCGCATAAGGGGCATCTACTGCTTAAGTAAATGATACAAAACAAAGTGCGAAGATGCAAGGGCATCTACCTGGCTAATAAAAACAAGGTGCAAGAGTACCGAAAGGGCATCTACTGCTGGTAGGCAATAATCAAAACAGGGAGGACGGAAGATCATACCAAGGCATCTCTTGCTAGCCAAATGATAAAAAAGTCACTGAATGCACCAAGGGCATCTACCTTGAGTAAATATAAACATAAGTGCTGAAGATGCACGCAGGGCATCCTGTGCCACAGCATGATAATCCAGACAAGAGTGCTGAAGATGCCGAGAGGGCATCTCTGCTAGTAAATAGATAAAGCAAAGTGCTGCAAGTCGGGCATCTACCTGATGTAAATAATGAAACAAAGTGCTGAAGATCCACAAAGGCATCTCTGCTATGAAATAAAAGTGCAAAGATGCAGGCATCTATGAGCAAAAGAAACAAAGTGTGAAGATGCACATAAGGGCATCTGCTGCTATAAAAGTAGAGCATAAGTGCTAACTGAAGTGCGCAAAGCATCTAGCAGTAAATAATAAAACAAAGTGCTGAGATACGCAAAGGGGCATCTCTGTCAGAATAGTAAAACAAGGGTGCTTGAAGATGCACTGAGGAGACATCTACTGCTAAATGCGTGAGAGTAAGGCAAGATGCAGAAGATACGCAAAGGGCTTCTACTTCACAGTAAATGATAAAACAAAGTGCTGAAGATACACGCAAAGGGCATCTACTGCTAGTAAATGATAAAACAAAGTGCTGAAGATACACGCAAAGGGCATCAAGGGCTAAGAGAATGCTTGTATGGCGTGCCAATGCCTATTTATATTCTTGAGTTTTCAGTTAAGCAAGTATTTTGTTCAAACAATAAAATGTTTTACTAACCAAGAATCCCATAAGATTTAAAATAATTTTCGAAAAGCACTTAATCTTTCGAACAACACGAATTTCGTTTTAAACCCTGAAGTCAAAAACAAAAACAGCGTCAAATATTCTTATGGAAGAAAAATAAATCCAAGTCTTAAAACACGAATTTCATCCGGTATAATCAAAATTCTGTAATATATAAAATTTTTTCTCTTCTAATAAAAACTAAGTATCTTATCAGGCATCCGTATTATGGGCTTCTTTTTACATCTTCACATAGAAATAAAAAACCTCAAAGCACAAAATCTTAAAGTACAAAGCAAACAGTATGTATTATCCCAGGAGAAAAATGATTTAGAAAATATGATCGTCTCGACCGTTTAATGACTTTGAAACATACGAGTTCTTTTTTTCCCCTGGTGAGTTTTTTACTTCTGTTCTTCCTCCCTTTCTTTCGGTTAGGGGTGGAAAAACCTACCGGTTTTAACCGAAGCCCGTTTTTTTTGGTTTCCGTTATTTTCGGTTATTTTTTTGTCCAGGTTATTATTTTTTTAATCCAAAAAACGGGTAAAAAACCGAATCGGAAGATAGGCTCGATTTTCGGTTCCATTAAACTAAAATTTACCAAGTTAGGAAGCTTTGAATTTCATCATCTTAGGCCAATCAACGACAGCCGCTTCCTCGAGACGTCTGTTGGTTGGCGGATTACTGAAAGAGTCTTTATTAACAGATAAATATTTGCCAATGGATTGATTTCCTGTGAAAACAATATTAATAAAAGATTTTGTTTACAAACGGCGTTTGTTTTTCATTAAAATAACCGAAAACCGGTTATTTCTAAAACCGGTTATTTTGAGCGGTTAAAACCGCCAGGTTAAACCGGAGGTAAAAAAATCCTGATTAACCGAAAACCGGTTATTTTGAGCGGTTAAAACCTCCAGGTAAAACCGGAGGTTAAAAAAAATCCTGAATAACCGAAAACCGGCTATTTTGAGCGGTTAAAACCGCCAGGTTAAACTGGAGGTTAAAAAAATCCTGAATAACCGAAAACCGGTTATTTCAAAAACCGGTTATTTTGAGCGGTTAAAACCGCCAGGTTAAACAGGTGGTTAAAAAAAATCCTGAATAACCGAAAATCAGTTATTATAGCAATAACCACCATCCCTACTTTCGGTCGGCCAAGATTGAAATTACTGTTTCCATCCCGGCTTATATCACTGCACAGTTGCTCGCATTTTATTAATTGTGAAAAACAGATCTCGGAATATAATGATTCAACCGATAGTATCTGTTTTATGAGAACAGAATTTTCTGAAGAGCTGATGCCCATACTTTTACGTTTATTATATATGTGGACCCTAGAACACAAGCGGTCTAAGTGACACTTTTGAAAACATCCATTTAAATACGGAATGTGGTGGTTAAAATACCAGTCTCTTGAGTGGTCAAGAGATCCAAGTGGATTTCTTGACAGGTGCTGCTCCCTAGCGTGGAGTCCCTACACCAACTAGCAAATGTAGTTCATAGGGGGTCTATGTGTCACTTGGATCCCTTTACATCTAACTGGTTTTGTCTTGTGACTTGTACTGGGTTTTGTGCACGCAACTAAGAAATAAAGAATAATCTCGGGAACATCACGATTACAAGATAAAGCTATTTACATTTACAGATTAAGAGGTTATAGAGGTTGAAAAGAAAAAAAGTCTCATGTCAACATCCAAGGTAACGAGATTGCAGATGCACTTGCTAAAGCAGGTGCTGATGATGCTTTAGTACTTTCTGCACCTCTCACCTACTTGGAGCTGTTCTCTAGAACTAAAAGCAGGAATAAAACTAACTGGCTCATTCCACCGATGCATTACTGGTATCAGGGTTCTCTACCAGGTGGCTGTCTATCAATTGACTGCAGCAGACGCAACCAAACAACTCTTACTCGCTTCCTTAGTGGGCATATCAGAAGTTTGACTTTCTCTTATAATTCTAAGTGTTTTGGGATCTGCCCAAAATGTACTGCAGAACAGGCCACACCTGATCATATTATTGCATGCCTGGGGCTTTCCTAACAGGATCTTGTTTCTAATCCTCTATTGACTTTGGATTTCCTTAGAGTGCACAGGTTCATGGACCTGATACAGATCTGCTGGTTTTCGGGTAACATCATCAACAACAACAAAAAGAAAATAAAGTCAAAGAGACATGTAGGTCCCAAAAGACTGGGTGGACTTGGTTACATCTTCAAGCCGAAAGTTCATAGTAACACTGATCGAAGAAGACGATTTTATTGATATCCTACAACTTATCATTTTCTTCCCAAAAACGGTAAAAGATATCCGAGGGATGCAAGTTCTTCATTTCAAAAAGCCATGTCCAACAACCCTCTTTTACAAGACGACATCAGGAAGTATTGAGCGATTCAAAGATTCCCAGGCTTTTCTTTCGTTTGTTTCCATTTTTGTCTCAAAATTTTCATCTTTCATCATCTTTCTGATGTCGGGTCCTACAAACACACCTTACTTCAGTTTTGCTTCGGATAAACCCGGGAACTGGTCACAAAGGTATTTGAAGCATTCACCTTCTTTTGGTAAAGCCTTGACAAATTGTTTCATAAGACCTAATTTTATGTGAAGCGGTGGAAGTAACACTTTTTTTGGCAAGCAGGAGAGGTATCCGGTTTCAATCGGTTTCCTCTGTCTTTAATATTGTGTTTAATAGGCAATTTACCGATTCAGAGAAATATTCTGGATTGAAATATTTTCTTCTTTCTTGTTTGCTAGTTTAATTCACCAATTTACTATTTTAAGTCCATAAATATGTTTATCGAACTCATATAAATAATACTTTTTTGTTCCGAAATATACTAAATTCGTAAAAAAAGATTGCGATTTGTGATGAAACTGTACGTGATGGAATTTTTTCATTATTTTTCCAGTAATCAGCATCCAAAAAACTATAAAAAGCACCACTTGCTTTACCGACAATTTTTTCATCGCAGACCTGTGTAATTATCAATGGTGGCATATAGATCAGGTCGGCTTCCTGCACAGCTTCCAGTTCTTCAGCCAGCTGGTATGAAACATAAACTTAAGAAGAAAATATATGAAAATCTTATGTAACTTCTCCAATTTGTCCCACCAATCTATCATCAATTCTATATTGGGCTGGCCCATAATACAACAACGGAAGCAACAACACTAGTATTGAAAAAGGAGGAGAATCTGAAGCAGACAATGTTTATGATACAGACACTGATGATTAGATTGTGTTATACATAAAAATTATTTAATGTACACTAAAATTTAAGATAAAGTGAGTTCACCGTTTTCATACATATTTGTCAATAAAGCAAATTTTAATTTCATAAAACTACTGCAGTTATTTTATTTTCCATTCTGCTCAGAAGTCAAGGGATCTAAGTGATGTCTTCTTGAAATACAAGTGTAAGTGCAACGGCAATTTAAAAAAAATTATAAAAGCGCCTAAAACTAAAAAAAATTCAAAAAGGTTATAACTGATATTGAAAGTCAAAGACCTGAATAAGATTTTGGAATACAAAAATAATGTTAATCTTTCCATTCCTTACAAAAATAATTTTCTAACTTTAACTTTGGTTTACTCAAAATGAGAAAAATGTCACTTAGATCCGTTGTGTTCTAGGGTCCACATATATGAAAAAAATATGAAGACTTTTACTTAATTTTTATTTTCCGCATGGTCACTACTGTTTTCCAATCTATTTTCAGTATATTGTTTCCTTTAGCGGACATCTTATATGAAGATTTTATTAAACGTTTGGCAGCTTTAAGACTTGGAAGCGGCCTCTCAACAAATGAAAACAATAATGGAATTGAATGGCTTTCGTATATTTTCAATATAATTAGACACTAACAATATATTAATTTTGAAAGTTTTATATTAGAAAAAGTTTAAATTGATTATTAAGAGAATATTTCAGCTAATAGCAAACAAAAAATATATGCGAAAAACAAACTACTTCATAAAAGTTATTTTTCTGTACTGTGTACGATAACCTTTCCAGGTTTTTGAAAAGAGAAACAGCGACTAGTATCAGTTTTTATTGCTTCTCTTCCAGCTAGTGTATAATAGTTTTGTCTCTTATCAAAGAAGTACGACATCAATAATAAGAACAGTAAATTCTAATCAGCAGGTGTTATAAAATACAGTAGAGTCGCGATTATCCGAGTTCCGCTTAACTCTTTAATCCCGAAGCGAATTTTTCTTCTAGACCCTTTTAAAACCGGGTCTTTTTCGGAGGATACGACATGAATTGGACTCTCCCAACTTGGGTGGTCATTTACCCCACCCCCTGCTATAACCTTCCCTTAAACGCAGAGAAATTGGCTGTGATTGGCAAGGATAATTGAACCCCCTACCGCGCTTAACTCCGAAGCGATCTCAGAACCTCCCCTCCCCTCAAAAGAAGCCAACCGCCTCAGACCGGCCTTCGTCGCTGTTAAGGGGAAATTTTTAGACCGCCCGAGACCGCCTCGCTCGGTGCGAGAGGGTTATAAACCACACCCGCAATTAAAGGGTTAACCAGCGTGAACAGCCGGTGTCAGTGAATCGGTCCAATTCTTTGAACTCTATCTCTCCGTCAGATGAATGTCTTTTTATCATCTTTCATTTCGCATCTGCCTGTCGGCATCTTTTCTTGTAGCGTCTGAAAAGGCGCTTATCGGTGTTCCCGGGGGAGGTTCCATCGATCCCCGAGGACGACCCTCTCAGAAGTATCCTTTTCCGATAATTCCGGAGTACCTCTCAATTTGATTTTTATTGTCGGTGATTGGATCCCGTTCTCTCGTCTTGCTTCGGTGGAGGGTCCTTCCCGTTCCGTTGTTTCATGCTTTTGAATAACAAGAGTTCATTAGGTTTTCAGATTTCTCTTTGCCTTTCATGAAATTCAAGTTGCTGTTCTAAAGCGAGGAAGAAGATGAGAGAGGTTTTTTTTTTTGTTATCGAAACTTTTCTATATTTCGTCCTTTTACTTAATTCTTTGGAAATGGATGCATTATTATTTGAAGGTAATCCGACCAAGCTTTGGTTAAAGGGAGTATTGGATTCTGCGCATGCGTACTACGGTCTTATATTTTCTGATTCAGTGACTGAACTTTAAGGAGGATGTACCGCGCAGGCGTCGTCCTCTCAAAGCCAGTTCGTCTCTAGACCCCCACTCCTCACCTGACGTTGAAGAATTAGCAAGGAATTATTGTTCGCTCTAATTAACCTAAGAACCTCCTTGGATACTTCTTTTGCGTTCCCTAAAGATCTCCCTAGATTTCTTACTTTGTCTCCGTAGTG
>BGPR01019098.1:0-17685 GCA_013235015.1 Araneus ventricosus | reverse complement strand
AGGATTGGCAGGGAATTCAAGTTGTCTCACATTCTACTAAGGATATCCTTAGATCTTTCGTAGCGTTCCCTAAAGATCTCCCTAGATTTCTTACTTTGTCTCCGTAGTGGAATTTTAATCAACTGGAACCAACATCGCCTCGCTCGGTGTGAGATGGTTAACCGAGTTTCGCTTTAACCGAATCACCAAAACAAAACCCCTTTTTCCCATTCTGATTAGAAAATCAGAGTTTTATGACTTTTTTTATCTTATACTTCAATGACAGTTTCTTATCCTAAAGGTCAAACTCGACCAGTGGTATAAATTATCTCTCTTTCAATTTAAGAAGACACATTACCTTCTATACTTTTTTTTATTTGAAGTATTATTGAAAAAGGTTTGATAGTATTGGGGCCTAACAATCATATAAAATTATCTTGAGGAGAAAAAATCCATTTTGATCTACTTGTCTACTTGAAATTTAAATTTTTTAAAGAAAAATTCATTTTTTAAAAATCCCTACCATTTTTTCAAATATGAATATTTGTGCTTCAAACTGTATTTGTAGATTCACTGAAATATATTACACAAAACTGTGCATGGATTTTAAGGTGTATCTAATATTCACTTAAATATAGATATTTCACTGAATTATATGGTGAAAAATGAGGAAAATTGGAAGTACCTAATTTTATATCTTTCATATAAAAAAACTAAGGAACTGAACGTTTACTGCATGCACTGTTTTATCATATACATAACGATAAACGTATACAAAAAATTTGAAAGCTCTATCTTAAGAAGGAAAAAGGCCTTAGCATTTTGAAAACATGAAAGTGCAGAAAAGTCCACATGGAGAAAAAGCCATTTGAAATTGTCCTTTGCGCATGTTTTTCATTACTCATCGTACATAAAAATCTAAATAACTTCTGAGATATTAAAGGTACATATTTGAAATTTTGATACAACAAGTAGATTGTGCCAAGCGGAACGTTCGGCCAATTTGGAGCTGAGATATACCATTTTGGTGCTGTTGTATGATTTGATTGCGTACAGCAAGGTCAGTAGCTCGTCCCCTTGCCATGCTTACGCTTAGCACTGATAGCGATCGCGAATTGCTCGCCCTTTTATGCTGTTTGCTTCCTCTGACGTCACTGACTCAGAATTGTGCGCGAAACGGTTGGAATATTCTCGTTCTTTCTACTGAACGAACTTTATTGCAAAGCGTTGGGATTAAGAATACAAATTTTAGACTAACTTTAGGTTCTGTCCTTGTTTTTTCAGTTGTGATATTTGTACATAGTCTACAACTACATATAAATATGCATTTTACAACGTTTCGATGACCCCGCATATTTTTAATTACAGAAACCTTAGTGAACGAACTTCATTGATGTTGACGTTGTAGAACGATAAGAGCAACTAAATAAGCCATTAAAATGAAAATTGTAATTTTTGCCATTTTTTGGGTAATGTGTCTCCTTAACAATGTACATTGGAGTGTCAGAACTAAACAAGCGGATTTGTATTGAGTGATTGACTGAATTCAAGTGTCACGCAGAGCATGACATGATGGAAACTATATTAAGCAGAAGCAAATTACGCATTCTGAAGGTCTAAGTTCGATGGAAAAACTATTGAATACATTGAGCAGCAAGAAGAGCTACACCTACAATTCTGATGACACTAACAAAATGGCGTAACATTGCAGCAGAGAAACGTTTATCATCCCCACAAACAAGAAAATATCAAGAACTTTTTGAAATTAACAATTTCATTCCCTGTTTTTATACTAAAAGCATTCAACCCCACATCGCTGTCTCTAGAGCTCATGTGGCTCCTATCCGGTTTGGTATAAATGTAGGTGGACTTTATCGAGTTGCAAAAAAATTAGAATACAGAAGAATGACAAATGAAGAAATTACAAAACTGATGTTAACACATAGAATTGACAACAAAGTAAAAGAATATGTACAACATCTTGAATAACTCGGTGTGAATGAAAGAAAAATGATGAATGAAGATGAGGACGAACAAAATGAAGACGCTTACATCAATACACAGGTTTTTGAATAACGTAGCAAAGATGGGGAACCATTGCATGATAAGTGTGGGAAACAAGGAATAAAAAGATTACTATTAATGAATTATGAAAAAGGAAGGACTTAGTATGTTCAGTCTATTGAATGAAGGATAAGTTAGAATTTTTGTTCAAAGGCAGTTGAGTAGTTATTCCAGTCGCATTATGTTTTCATTGTATGTGATGAATTTAATTATCTTTAATATTCTTTTTCGTGAATTCGGATTCTCAAGAACTCCTTGGTAACACAGACTTTCCAGTGAAGTAGAAGGTTTCCCAATACGACAAGAGAGAGTCAATGGACATGATGTCGCATAGTGGATGGGATCCCCGACTTCTCCGCAGGCACAAGAGTCACTATCCGATAAAATCAAGCTGAGGTAATGCAGAACCAAGGATGACTTTATACTTGGTAATGCCTGAGTATAAAAGCAAGGCTTTAGTAGCACTTCTGATGCATCTTTGTTATTCCACTAAAGCTTTTGTGAAATATCCTAGCCTTCAACATCATTTATCATCTCAACTTTTAAATACAGTGCGAATCCCCATCTATTTCAAAAAGACTTTACGACACTTAAAGTCCTCCAGTAATTTTTCATAAATAGAACCCCTGATTGGCATACCTTACTAGAATCTTCTCTTTGATGTCAGATTCAAAAGTTATCTATTTCCTCAAACAGAAAAGGCTCCACCCATTCTAAAATGACGTCACAACTCATGAAACATCGCCACTGTCTCCAGAGGATTCGCCAAATGCATGCCCCGACAAGCCACTTACCGGGAAGGAACGATGGAGGGGAGAACCAATAAAACCCTAGGAAGCACCTGGAAGTACTCTAAAGGCATTAAGAGTTCATAAATTCGTGAACAGCTCTTTTTAAGAACTCCGGAAACATGTTCATGCACGTTATTGATATTACACAATCGATACCATCAGTTAGAGTGCCACCCGGGATTTGGCGTGACATTTTAACGCCACTTCCACAAGAGGCGAGCGCCAGAAATGATACTTGTTTGACAGTCCGCCATATTGGAGGGGAGATTTATGGTTTAAAAAAGCTTTTTCGTAAGTAATTTTATTCTTCGATCCTTTCAGAAAAAAGAACGATGTTTCTCGGCATAAAGCATTATTGGACTTACCAGAACGGTTTACTAAAGAAAGAAAGGTGTATTTAAAAAAAAATCGGATATTGTTTTCAGACTGGAGTCTCCTCTATCTGATGGAAGCGATGTTAGGAATGATGGATTATATAAAAAGAACTTAAAATATCACGTAGTATCTTCTTTGAAAGTGTAAAATAAATTTCCGAACAAAGCTTTTAACGCAACGTGATATCTATGATCATATTCCAATCTTAAACAGAATAAGCGCATTATATAACATCAGATCTAAATTGTAAGGAAGAGAAACAATTACAGTGAAACCTCTCTGAGCGACCACCCCTCCGTTCCGAGAAAAATTGGCCGTTCAGAGGGGGTGGCCGCTCTAAAGGGTTTCGTTACAATTCCAAAATAATTGCTATAATACATAATATAAACAAGTCTGACACATATTTCTTATTTAAAATGAAGTTTGAGACTTATCTAAAGAGAAAATAGTACTTTATTCAATAATTTTTTACATTTTTTGAACAAAGAATACAATTTGTGACTGTTTTAAGTTTTTACCGTTCTCGGGAAAAAAACATTTTTTCAAGTTCGTTTTCCAGTTTAAAAAGTAAATCTCAAACCGATGCGTTTGTTAAATGGGATGGGCGAACCCACTCGGCGGCCGTTCAGAGGGGTTGGGTGGCCGTTGCTAGGGGTTATTTTAACATTAGGTCTATGGGCCGAAAAATCCGTGCCACGAAAAATTGGCCGTTAAGAGGGGTGGCCGCTATGCAGGGGTGGCCGTTCGAAGAGGTTGCACTGTATAACGAATAGTCCAATGATACTTCGCAAGAACTTTTATAAATCTGTTTGAATCCGAGCTGAAATGTTGTTCGTTTCTTAATAGTTTATTTACTACAATAACTATTAAATTATTGGGCTATGAAATTGAATTCGGGCTCAATGTAACAAACGTCAAGTGTGCCGCACAAACATAATGAATCCATTGCGCATATTATTCAAAGAAAAAAGCCATGACATCGCAATTCAAGAGAAGAAAACGTGAAGTTATATTTGGTGATTGAGACATGCACTGAATGAATTTAAGTTAATCTTAATTTCGATGTTAATACCCAATCTCAATGCTGAAATAGAAAAAAGATGCGCATATGATGATTTAACTGTCGAAAGTGACCCAGCAACTATCTGCAGCGAAGCAGTGTATCCTTCGATACAATACAAATGTCATTCATTTGCTTTAGTTGCATGGGAGAACAATCAACTATTAAATAAACCAATCTTAAATTTAGAGTGTTGTTAATTCAAAGGTAGGCAATAATTAATAGAAATGATAAACAACTGTATTCAATAGCGGCTATTCAACTGCACGGGCATATCGAGAATAACGCCAATTTTGCACCTCCGTATATTATGTTGGTCTACATAAATAGTTACTCATAACTTGGCCAATATAATTCTATTGCTAAACAGCCTTAGGAAACAAAATTAACTGACATATCTCTACAGAGGCCCTTTAGAAAGGATACCAGGAACATCTGAATCTTAGGCCGTAAATTGACACTACCCAAACATTCCGATTTAACGGGCTCCGTAATTAATGATCGCCGTAATTAGCCCTTTGTTTTGAAGTGATTACGGTTACAGATAAACTTTAATTTAGATATCCGTCAGAAGAGATACCGCTTGCCATTGACTAGATAATGCTTTCCGCTCTCCATTATTGCCACGGGATAATGGAAAATTAATAGTTCCGTGGTGGCTCACACGATAGCTGTTGTTAGTCATGTGCAGGTGCAAAACTTTCTTTACATTTTCACACGTGAATGGAAAGAGGAAAATTTATTTTTTTAACCATCATCCGCGAGATAAATTCATTAATAAAGGACTAATACCCGTATCACGTGACCCAACACATCGATTAACTTATCTGCAAATGATAAAAATTCATCACCGAAATGGAAGGAGGAAAAAAATTTTGTAACAATGGCCGGCGTTTAATGAAGCTTCTTTCAGCGAAATAGTTTCAACCTCGCATACGCATCAGGAGATTTAGTAGAAGTAACGTGGAAACGATAATTAGGATCCTGGCAATTGAAGGACCTGAGCTGTTGAGTATTGCAGGATAATTACTGGCGGATAGTTAAGTTAGTTTTAAAATATTCGGGAAAGCGTCGCGTTGTTTTTGACACGAAAGAAGTTGTTGAAGCTTTTAAAGATACTTGCGAAAGAATCCTCGTTTGTTTTCCGAGCAGACTACCGAGCTTTAAATTTATAGTCTCTGGTTAAGATAATAATTCGCTATTATGCCACTTTATTATCCTGTTAAGGATAATATTTAAAAGCAGTTAAGAAGTATCGTTGATCGCTTAAGGTAAATTTAAATGGTAGTATTTAAAAGACACGTTTAAAAGCCACAGAACATTTATTCTAGAATTTTAAAACAAAACAGTGTTTAAATCGGGCTTATGTGATTGCATAGGTAAAGTTGTGAGAACATAGGAATAAAAATATCATACGTGATTGTGAGATTGCTTCGAGTGTTTGGAAATATCACTTGGATTAAAATATATTAAAAATATCAATTTGTTCAAGACCCCTCGTCATTTTGTTTCTCTTAGAAATCAAAAGCAATTTAGCTCTTGCAATGCCTATATCTTTGCGAATACTAACGGTATTGAACTGGAATTTTTATATAAGTTGGCCTATATATCTGGCTATTAAGTTATGAAAGAAAAATTACGCTACGTTTGGCCCATGCGGCGTCAAAAAAATGCTGAATATGTGGTTTCACTACGAAACCAGTGGACGCGAAAGGGTAACTTGCAAGAGGTCTAATACACGACGGATCTTCAGTGGAATTGGGTTTCTAACCTTCCGGACCCGAAGCCGAGATCTTACTACTAGGCCCAGCGGACCTGCACCAACTAAACTGAGTTAAGCATCATATTTAAATATTGGACAGTTGGAGGAAGAAACAGGTCCAGGAATATCTACCAATTCTTTGCATGCGTGAATCTTCAAGCCCGAAACGATTACATCATTTTGTGTGTAGTGTTCTCATGGTAGCAGGTCTTGTACGTTAGCCGGTTTATGGTTTGTACATTAACAATGTAGGATGAATGAATATAGACCAGTTTTCTTTCAGCACAATAAATGACATCGTCATTTCAGTCGCTTTTCGTGTTGTATTTCTTCCTACTCAGCAGTCTGCATCGAATAATAATTTCCGTATATACGATCGCTCTTGCATCACTTTACTTTGGTTGAAATAGTTTCTAGACATCCTGTGTTATAAATATGCATATTGCACCATGCTGAGGTAATGCAAAACCAAGGATGACTTTATACTTAGTAAGTCCTGAGCATGAAAACAAGGTTTTAATCCTTTGAGTACTGAATTATTTGAAGATTTTTATGCCCATGGGACGGATTTAATTTGTCGCTATATGGATTAATAGGTAAAAGTAATACATTTTATTTGGAATATACATATATTGGTGATATAAATATATTTTTGAAACAGCATTTTAGTCACAAAATATAAATAAATATATAAATGAAACAAAATATAAATATTTATATAGAACAAGAACCAACTTAAAGTCTAATAATTTTGTACCGTGTGGTATTTTTCAAAACATGTCGGTAAATGCAAAGGTACCTGGCATTGTTTGCATTGCCAAGTGGTTTCTTTTCTTATTTTATGTTTATAACATACGCGACACCGTTTTGAAGGGTGTTTCTTTAATTCTGTTGCCGGAATATTCTCCGGAAAATGTGCCCAATTTTTCGCTTGCAAACGATGTGGCGCATCGCTACTTGCAGGACGCCCACGGATATTATAATTTGGCACGACCACTTGCGCCAATAATTCTTCTTAAATTCAGATGACGAGTCAGACTCGTCCACCGTAATTTCGCCCAAGTAAGCAGATGACGAGTCTCACTCGTCAAATGTACCCAAAGGGTTAATAGCACTTCTGATGCATTTTGCGTTTCTCAGACGCCCTGTCTTCGTTATTCCACAAAAGCTTCTGTGAAATATTCTAGCCTTCAAAATCATTTATCAACTCATAACTTTTAAACACAGTGCGAATCCCCATCTATTTCAAAAAGACTTTACGATACTTAAAGTCCTCCATTTACCCAGAAGACAAGCAGCAATTTTTCATAAATAGAACCCCTGATTGGCATACCTTACTAGAATCTTCTCTTTGATGTCAGATTCAAAAGTTATCTATTTCATCAAACAGAAAAGGCTCCACCCATTCTGAAATGACGTCACAACTCATGAAACATCGCCACTGTCTCCAGAGGATTCGCCAAATGCATGCCCCGACAAGCCACTTACCGGGAAGGAACGAGAGAGGAGAGAGTCAATGAAACCCTAGAAAGCACCTGGAAGCACTCTAAAGGCATTAAGAGTTCATAAATTCGTGAAGAGCTCTTTTTAAGAACTCCAGAAACATGTTCATCCACGTTATTGATATTACACAATCGATACCATCAGTTAGAGTGCCACCCGGGATTTGGCGTGACATTTTAACGCCACTTCCACAAGAGGCGACCGCCAGAAATGATACTTGTTTGACAGTCCGCCATCTTGGAGGGGAGATTTATGGTTTAAAAAAGCTTTTTCGTAAGTAATTTTATTCTTCGATCCTTGCAGGAAAAAGAACAATGTTTCTCGGTATAAAGCATTATTGGACTTACCAGAACGGAAAGGTGTATTTAAAAAAAAAAAATCAGATATTGTTTTCAGACTGGAGTCTGCTCTATCTGATGGAAGCGATGTTAGGAATGATGGATTATATAAAAGAACTTAAAATATCACGTAGTATCTTCTTTGAAAGTAAAATAAATTTCCGAACTAAGCTTTTAACGCAACGTGATATCTATGATCATATGCCAATTTTAAACAGAGTAAGCGCATTATATAACATCAGATCTAAATTGTAAGGAAGAGAAACAATTATAACGAATAGTCCAATGATACTTCGCAAGAACTTTTATAAATCTGTTTGAATCCGAGATGAAATGTTGCTCGTTTCTTAATAGTTTATTTACTCCAATAACTATTAAATTATTGGACTATGAAATTGAATTCGGGCTCAATGTAACAAATGCCAAGTGTACCGCACAAACAGTATGAATCCATTGTGCATATTATTCAAAGAAAAAAGCCATGACATAGCAATTCAAGAGAAGACAAAGGGAAGTTATATTTGGTGATTGAGACATGCACTGAATGAATTAAAGTTAATCTTAATTTCGATGTTAATACCCAATCTTAATGCTGAAATAGAAAAAAGATGCGCATATGATGATTTAACTGTCGAAAGTGACCAAGCAACTATTCGCAGCGAAGCAATGTATCCTTCGATATAATACAAATTTCATTCATTTGCTTTAGTTGCACGGGAAAACAATCGACTATTAAATAAACCAATCTTAAATTTAGAGTGTTGTTAATTCAAAAGTAGGCAATAATTAATAGAAATGATAAACAACTGTATTCAATAACGGCTATTCAACTGCACGGGCATATCGATAATAACGCCAATTTTGCACCATCGTATACTATGTTGAGCTACATAAATCGTTACTCATAACTTGGCCAATATAATTCTATTGTTAAACAGCCTTAAGAAACAAAATTAACTGACATATCTCTACAGAGGCCCTTTAGAAAGGATACTAGGAACCTCTGAAACTCAGGCCGCAAATTGACAATACCCAAACATTCCGATTTAACGGACTCCGTAATAAATGATCGCCGTAATTAGCCCTTTGTTTTGAAGTGATTACGGTTACAGATAAACTTTAATTTAGATATCCGTCAGAGATACAGCTTGATGCTCTCCATTATTACCACCGGATAATGGAAAATGAATAGCTCGGTGCAGTTAGTCATGTGTAGGCGCAAAACTTTCTTTACATTTTCACACGTGAATGGAAAGAGGAAATTTATTTTTTAATCATCATCCGCGAGATAAATTCATTAATAAAGGACTAATACCCGTATCACGTGACCGAACACATCGATTAAATTACCAGCAAACGATAAAAATTCATCGCCGAAATGGAAGGAGGAAAAAAAATGTGTAACAATGGCCGGCGTTTAATGGAGCTTCTTTCAGCGAAATAGTTTCAACCTCGCATACGTATCAGGAGATTTAGTAGAAGTAACGTGGCAACGATAATTATGATCCTGGCATTTGAAGGACCTGAGCTGTTGAATATTGTAGGATAATTACTGGCGGAGAGTTAAGTTAGTTTTAAAATACTCGGGAAAGCGTCGCTTTGTTTTTGACGCGATGGAAGTTGTTGAAGCTTTTAAAGATACTTGCGAAAGAATCCTCGTTTGTTTTCCGAGCAGACTACCGAACTTTAAATTTATAGTCTCTGGTTAAGATAATAATTCGCTATTATGCCACTTTATTATCCTGTTGAGGATAATATTTAAAAGCAGTTAAGAAGTATTGTTAATCGCTTAAGGAAAATTTAAATGGTAGTATTCAAAAGACCCGTTTAAAAGCCACAGAACATTTATTCTAGAATTTTAAAACAAAAGTTATTAAATTGGGCTTACGTGATTTCATAGTTAAAGTTGTGAGAACATATGAATAATAATATCATACGTGATTGTGAGATTGCGTCGAGTGTTTGGAAAATAGACACAGAATTCACACACGCAGGCACACAGCATTTTATTAAAGTTACCTAACAATACGCGATATAATCTGTGTTTAAATTTTAACTTTATTTTCAGTTTTTTCTGTTTCAAGAAATTTAAAAGTATCTCTTAAATCAATCTTTTAAGTCGTCTTTTTCTCAGGAAATCTTTCTTCTACTGCATTTGCTTTTTTTTCAAGTCGCCGTGCATGATTTATTTTTAGATTCAATGCCTGCTCTCCTGCAGTTTTATAACAATAATTTCGGATCTTCCACCAATGTATCTTGTCTTTGGAAACTGTGTAAGAACAATATCAGCCCCGTAGATGGTGAAGTCCGGAACATTAAAAATTCATCTAGCAATCGAAATTGAATGTAATGCTTTTATTTATTTATTTATTGTATTCGACGTTGCACCATTCGATACAAGTTCTTAAATCGTTAATTTTCTATTTCTTTTCGAGATGATTCGCCTGAGGGCGCTTTTTTATGAGAAAGAAATGTTGCCAAAAGAGATGGAGGAATGTTGTGATCAAAAGCTAACTCAAGTGTTCTTTTGAGCAAAAGATTTTTTGTTATCAAGATCACCGATTTTCCAGAACGTCAGGCAAATTTTTGAAAAATATTTTTAAATACGTTAGGGGGATATAGGACTCTTAAACCTCGAAAGAATGGAAGAAACTGACAAATTCGATACATTATATCTCTGAAACAATGCAATTCACAAACTCACTTTTTTTCTAGAAAAGTATCTGTTCTTTCTCTTATAGTACATACATTTTCAAATCTTCATATTGGTATTATTTATTTGAGAGAGTAATAAATATGGGTATAATTTTTGGAGAAAAAATGAGATAGTCACCTTGCGCGCATGATTACGGATAAAATATTGGTCTAAACACAATATTTTGGGTATCTAAGTAATTCAAACAGTCTGTTTAACAAACTGAACCTTAATTTATTGACATTTAAATTTAATTTATATTTTATAAACCAATTTAAAATAAAAATGTAAGAAATTGTTATAATTTCAACTTTTCGAACACCCCCAAAAAAACTTTTCTGGAGGAAATATTTACAAAAATGTGGTTCAATTTGTAGAACTTGGCACAATACATATTCAGTACAAATTTTATGTAAATATATTCAATAGTTCTTGAGATATCGTGAGTGCAATATAAGAAAAACACATTTTGAGATATAGCGCTTTCAAGTAATGGCCATATTCAATGCTTACGTTGAATAGCTGATACATTTTCCGTCATAACTTTCATAATTATAGGATTTTTTAACGCGGATTGTTTTAAATTGCTCAGAAAAAGGGGAATAATATATATATATATTATTTTTGAAGCTTTTTGCATTTGTGAAGTTTTTTCCTCATATTTAAATCTTTTATAGAATCTATTTTTTTCTAAAGTTTTCTTCTTTTGAATTGCATTTGTTTCTGGTTTTGTTTATTTTTGTATATGTTTATATATATATATATATATATATATATATATATATATATACATAACAAATACGAAACAAACATAGCAGAAATGTAAAAGCAACATATACAAAATAAACATTCAAAAAACAAAATGTCAAGAAGACAATCTGCAGTAAGAAAAAGCCGAAAGTGGAATATATATATAAAAGGGGAAGATAAAATAAAATAGAAAAATTTAACACAAACGCAACGAATGTGCAAAAATGCTGCAATTCAAGAAGATTTGTGGAGAATATATCAATATCATGAAAGTCAAAAAATATTAAAATAAAAACGAGAGACTGTAGTAAATCGGTAAAAGCGTATAGATGCTCATCAGGGTAAGTAAAATCTATACGAACCGTTAAAAAATTAGTGAAATCATAATGTTTTCTGCGAACAGTGTTGGCATATAGCTAAAAAACACTGTCCTTTACCCCGAACATTATGATAAACCAAGAATTTGAATGAAATACAAATAAAAGAAATGAAATTACTAACCTAAAACTGAGAGATGCTACCAACGGGAGACGCGACAAAGGGAATAACTGAACGCGTCATGTAGTGACCGGATGTTTACGAAGATATCAAGTTACTTCTGAGGTTGGGGGAGTTTCGATGAAGATTAGGAAATCGATGGAAAAAAAGGATGAAAGCGAACTACATTGAGGAAACGATGAAGATTAAAGAAATGACGAAAAAAGGAAAGGAGTGTATTTAAAAATTAATGTAAAAATTAATTTTACCGATTTACTACAGTCTCTCCATTTTATTTTAATATTTTTTGACTTTCATGATATTGATATATATATATATATAATTTCATAAGATCAAAAAGTAACAGCCGTAATTAAACAGTCGTATGTCCCCTTAAAAAATTTCAGAAGATTTCCTAATTAGAACTATTTTTGGGGAAGAATTTTTGGGGAGAAGGAAACGTGCATCATAGGAAAGGTCCCGGACGACCATTGGTCACAGACGAAGTTGTTTAAGGAGTTAGGGAGAGTTACGCTCCTTAATAGCTCATACCAACGCTTACTGGAGTTCTTACTTGGAGACCAACAATATCGATATTCTAAGCGAAAACGTCTTTGAACTGTTACAATTGACTCCTTTCGTGGGGCCAGAGACTGTCAAACGTGCCTTCTGCAGCACAGTGGCCATTTCGACACTTGTTTTGGGAATCTCCCACTCCAGCAGATTTAGAGAGCCGTAATGGCGCGTTACCTATCTTAAACAGAAAAAAAATTGAGCTACTCTCTCATTTACAAAAAAAAATCAACCGAAGTTGTTATATTATAGGGATTTTTTAAATTAGAATTTGAAATGGGTCCAATAATTTTCGATCACCTCATTTTATGTGCATCTTTCACAAAATTTGAAGATTTGTACCAAATTTTAGAGTGAATCTGTCATCTCCTTCAGTTTAGTAATGTACGGAAATGCATNGTGATACTATAAACCTACGTCACTTTAAAATAACCTGTCATCGCCTTCAGTGTAGTAATGTACGGAAACGCATTGTGATACTATAAACCTACGTTACTTTAAAATGATCTGCCATGCCCTTCAGTTTAGTAATGTACGGAAATGCATTGCGATACTACAAACCTACGTTACTTTAAAATAATCTGTCATCTCCTTCAGTGTAGTAATGTACGGAAATGCATTGTGATGCTATAAACCTACGTCACTTTAAAATAATCTGTCATCTCCTTCAGTGTAGTAATGTACGGAAATGCATTGCGATACTACAAACCTACGTTACTTTAAAATAATCTGTCATCTCCTTCAGTGTAGTAATGTACGGAAATGCATTGTGATACTATAAACCTACGTCACTTTAAAATAACCTGTCATCGCCTTCAGTGTAGTAATGTACGGAAACGCATTGTGATACTATAAACCTACGTTACTTTAAAATGATCTGCCATGCCCTTCAGTTTAGTAATGTACGGAAATGCATTGCGATACTAAAAACCTACGTTACTTTAAAATAATCTGTCATCTCCTTCAGTGTAGTAATGTACGGAAATGCATTGTGATACTACAAACCATCGTCACTTTAAAATAATCTGTCATCTCCTTCAGTGTCGTTGAGGCTAGAACCATAGATTTTAGACGATGACGGATAACAGAAACCGATGGTTAATCGAAGTTTTACTGTATACAAAGTTTCCTGACTTTTATTCCCGGTTCCCTTTCCTATAAAAATTTTTCTTTAGGTTATGATACTTTAACTGTATAGTCAGCGGGCGGATAACAGGTGGTACGGGTCTAGTCATCAGACACAGTTTATGCAGGAAATAAAAAGACCCGTCCACAACTACTTCCAGTTTCTGTTTCCTATCATTTCTAAATATCGTGCATGTTCAGAACTCAAAAAGTTTTCCCAAGTTCGTAGTTAAATATAAATAAAAATATTTGTTAAAGGGAATGTTCAGAGGAACCTTTTATTTATGAAAAATAAAATAAACTAATAAATTTGCAAGTTCGTAGCCTTTAATTCTGTTTAAAAAAACTGAGAAAACGATTTATTTACTACAACAATTCTTTATTGTTTACTACAACATGCCAAGGAATAGTCTAAAATTTTTTCCAATTTCTTTTAACTAAACATCAAATTGACTTTTATTAGATCTCAGAGAAAAAAAATATCACTCTGAATTCAGAAGTTCTTTCATACATGGATCCTGGAACTCACAATTCCAAGCACCCGAGAAAGAAAAAGAAAGGAGACTCCCAGCATGCACCGCGCTTACACGTGAGAGGATTTTTTGCGTGGTATATTTCCCAACAAAACTTTTCCGGAGTTTCTCTTGTCCCGTGTGGCATCAGTCGAAACGTGAGCTATCAGAGTTATTACGCTCAGAGAAAATTTTCACAAACTCACTTTTTTCCATCCGTTCCGATCTCTCTATGGAACTTTTTACTTTTCGACGACTGTTTTAAAGAAAACACAGATTTTCATTTTTTTTTCCTCTTTGGAAAAGGAAGTAAAATGGTCGAAACATATAGGATTTTACTCTGCGAGAAACAAACAAGATAAATGAATAGCAAAAAGTCTAAATTCTGTTTTTGTTACTAAGATGAAAATGCGGAGAAAAAATAGAGCCTTGTTTTCCAGCAAGGTATATAACAATTTCAACATTTTGGAGAATTTGGAATTAAGTTAGAGAACTTTAGGCACTTCAGTCAATTTACACGACAAATGCAACTGCGTGTATAATCTAGTATCTAGATACATTTGAAACATGTTTTTAACTAGAGCAGTGGTGTGAAGCCTTTTGCATTGAAAGGCCACATTAAATTCTCTCATTTTGGTAGATTAGTATTAGATACATGCTTTCATATTTGTCTCTAAGTGTCAGTTTTGTGTTTTAAATGCAAACAAATGTGATGTTTAAAATCTTGTATCCCAGCAACAGATACTCTTGGCAGCTTTAGGGCTTATTATTAGTCTAGAAATTTAGTAAGTTGCGGCAGTTGCGCAGAAAGACGTACGGGAAGAATCTTAAAAGGTTTTTACGATCTGTAATTATTAGTATATTACAAACTGTAATATAATAGACTGTAATATAATGATATCTGTAATTATTATTATATCTGGGATTCCTTTCAATGAACAAAATGCCCACGGAAGGGTTACCTTTAAGGGGTAAGTAGTTCGGGTTTATACCTAGGGGATTTAAGGGTTTTTACTACATTAAATTTAAAACAAAATATTACTTAAAATAAACAAGTAGACTTCAGATTAAATACAAAAACAATTATTAAAGAACTATAGAGAGAATTTACAGGGGGAAAAGATATATACACAAAAGGTTTATGAGAATGTTGAGAATTTACATGAAGTCATATTTAACTAATAAGCCAGATTAGTGACGGATAGATGTTATGGGGTGAGAATATTACGGTATTAAGATTTAGAGATTAGGGATTAGAGAGCCATAAGGAAAATTAGACGGGACATCGTTACTTACAACCGGGAGATCGGGCGGCTTAACTGCGCCAAGAATGATCTATTAACAGAAGAAGTTAGGGATTTGTTAACATGACGGCTGCCTGCGGTGCTGCTGCACTGCTCTCAGCGGGCAGTCTGGTTTTGTTAGGAAAAAAGAGGGCGCTACTTGTAGCAGAACTGTGGTTCCATCTATCGCCAAACAAATTAATTAATCTAGCTCTTACATTTTCTTTACACAGTGATTAAATTATTCTTTACGAGTAATATCCTACATATATTTCAATGCAAATTGTAAATAACTGGTAATGCCGCATAAGGAACGCAAGAAGGCCACCACTCGGCCTCAAGGCCACAGGTTCCCCATCCCTGACTCAGAGTAAGATGCGTAATAATAACTAGTAATTTGACCTGTCCTTACGGACATACAAATATCGAGCCACTGACAGTTCCGAAGAACGCCAGCAAATTGGAGTACAAAATTTCTTCACAAAGTACACTGCTTCATAGGAAACCAGCGGGAGTGGCCTTCCCTAAACTTTCTCGCATACTTCTCAAAAATTTGTCATTTCCCCTGCCCCTGCGTGGATAAAAAATTCATTCGAACCTACTGCAACCCAGAATGCAATGGCTATCAGAAGGTTTTTCACTGTAGATTATAGTGATTGTAACATATTTAGGTGAAGAATCATATTCAAAGAGATGCGTATGTATTAAAGCTTAGCAATATTTATTTTCTATTATACTCATGCAACCTCGGCTAATACGAAGGTGTGCGCGAGCGAAAAGAGAACAGGAGAAAATGACCTCGTTCGCTATCGCTGAATAGCTTGCGCATGCGCAGAGATTGCTTCCAAAACGCAAGTAAAAAAAATTGAAAATGCATTTTGAACGCCTTTTTTTAACCAATTGAAACGAAATTTGGGCACACATCTATAATTAATGTTAGCAACCGTCATACCAATTTTTATTTATCTAAGCCGTAGGGTTTACGGGTTAATATGTTTAGAAGTATGCAATAATATAAATCGACAGACAGTAAATATTTCGACGCATTTGGCCTAAAATTGGATACGGACCTACATTCCTGATAATAAAACTGTGTACCAAATTTTATCCATCTAGCTATTCAAGTTTTTGGGTTCTAGTGATCACATGAACGCGGACAAACAGACAGACAGGCTTCTCGTAGACGGATTTTGTCCAACATTTGATAAAAACCTACGAATTATGTGTGAGGATCACATATCAAATTTCATCCCGATTTATGTATTTTTCGGACTCGGGGATGTTTCGAAACGGGGAGATCCGTCAAAATCTCGAGTTCAAATTTTTTGGCAATTACAATACTTTCTCTTTGTATACTTCGTATACGAGAAAGTAAAATGGTTAATATAACCAACACACTTTTTCACAATTTCAAATTCCTAACCGCACTTTCAAACTTTCCTAAACACAAAATCTTGATTAAATACCAAACAACATAAATTAAAATACAATCATAAGGAAAATAAAGTAAATAAAAGCTTAAAAAATATATATACAGGAAACCACAAATTAACATGCAACACACTGCATCACAAGAAAAAGGCTAAATCAACCTATACACAATTTTCCTATCACAGTTTCAAATTTTCCTATACATAATTTCAGACTGTTCAACACACAATTACTTGAATAATAACCAAATAACATTAAAATAATAAATAATGATAATAAAGAAAACAAGGAAAAGAAAAAGAATATAGGAAGCCATTAATTAAAACGGTACCAAACAGCAAATGAAAATAAACAAATAACACAGTTGCGGCTAATAAACAGGTACGATTATTTACAAAAAAATAGTTAAAACATAGAAAAATGACACATTTATAAAAGACATTTAATATATTGTATATATATAATAATAATAATAAATAAAAAATAAATATAAATGGGGGATTCCCAGATGAAGAGTTTTAAAAAGTCCCAATCCCCCTCTATCGTTTTCTTTCCATTTAAATTACATTTTCCATCTCTTGGGCTAGAATATTTTTAACAATCAATTTCATACCTTTTCTTGAAGGAGTTCATAATTAAATGAACCTGGAAAGTATATAGTACTTATGTTGAAGAGGAAATAGCGAAAAATGTAGTTCAAAGTGAATAACAAATCAATTAATTAAAGAGGTATTTAAAGTGACAGTAACGTTTCAGAACAATGTCTTTGTACGACACTTCCTAATGTCTCGCGACACATCAATATGTGTTCAAATTACATGTATTGAAATATCAAAAGAATGACGGCAGTTGCGTAAAAGGTCGTACGAGAAAATTTTGATATATCAAAAGAATATCGGCAGTTGCGTAAAAGACCGTACGAGGAAATTTTAAAATATCAAAAGAATATCGGCAGTTGCGCAAAAGG
>BGPR01019097.1:0-29816 GCA_013235015.1 Araneus ventricosus | reverse complement strand
TCATTGCTTCGTTCCGGTTGCATATTGCTCCTCCCTTTAACACTGATTTTATCAGTAATGTAATGATGAATACACAGCAGCACACGGTTTTGTGCATTGACACTGAAGTTCTTTCCCAAAATTCCCTTTCTTATCGGTAAATGCAAATAAACACTACTATTCCACTGTTGCAACAGATTTCTAAAATTAAGGAGAAATCACTTGCAATATCTATATAAGCAACGCAGTTTAGCAATCACTTTGCAACATATACGTCCTTATTAGCCACATTGAATCCAGGATTTTTTGTCTATTTGTCCCAGATATGAAATAAATGCAGCAACATAGCCAAATCTACAGAAGCTCTTGTGCCATAAAACCAAACACAAACCTTGGATAAATATCCCTGATTTTCCATTTTCTTACATTTGAATAACATGTTAAAAAAAAAACATTATCTCCTTTAATTTTTTAAAAAATCTGATTTCTTTCTCAGTGCATCTAAATCAAATAAAGGTCAACTAAAATGAATCATTGTGGATAAATCAGTTGAAAGAAGAAATATGACAAAAAAGCAATATTAAAATATATATTCGGTGACTTAACGGGGTAAAGTGGCTCATAGGTATAATTTTTTAATTTTGGATTTTTTTTGCCTCGCGCTTAGTTCTTATCAATGGCTCAGCAAATGTAACTTGCGCCCCAGATAGAATGTGCACTTGCAGCAAGTTTGATTTTTTTTTTTATATTAGCTTGTCTTGACAAACTTGATGTGACAACTTTGCACCAGACTTCCTGCAAAGTAACAAAGCATAATGGACCAACCACTTGCAAATCAAAGTTTGCTGTGAAGATGTCATGACCGAACTTTACCACGATTGCAAAACAAATTTGCTGCAAGGATGATAGAACACTTACAGATAATCTTTGTTTCTGTTTTAAAAAACATCCGATTTTTAATAGTATCTCCTAGACAGTCCTTTTTTATTAATTCAATAAATCAATGATAATTTGTAAAAAAACTTACTTTTTCATAAAAAAATTTGAAAAATTTTCCATCTTTTTGCTAAATATAGAACTCGCACTTTAAAGAAACTATATCGCCTTTTTCTTAATGTTGAAATTTTAACTTTCATAAACAAAATTAAACTAAAAAACAGTAAATGTTTATTGAAAGATAATAACTTACATTTTGTCCCATTTTAAAAGTAATTACTTTTGAACCCTAATTTCATAATTTATTCTGCCAGCGAAACGTAGTTATTAGAGAAAATCGTTCTCTCTTTGTCATCAAATAATATTCTCAACTCAAAATTTAAAAAAATAATGAAATCAAGAAAACAGTTTAAAATAAATCGTAGATGCACGATCTATTAGCGCAATCTATCTTTTCCTCTCAGAGTCTAGCTGGTCGAGTGGTTAAGACGACAGGTTTAGGAAGCAGGATGTCGGAGGTATGAAACCGAGGTTGTCTTCCTACTCTGTTTTTGCTATAGTTTGCAATGAGTTTCACGCAACAGCTTGCGGCAAGTTCGACTTGTGGTGACTAACTGGTTTGCAGTAATTTGTTTCAAGCTTGCACTCTTGCCGTGTTAAATTTGTTGCAAGCTTGCAGATTTGCAGAGCAAGATTGCTGCAACTTTGATGCAAACTAAAACTGTTATTTGAGGGACATAGTATTTTAACGTACCCCTCTTAATATTAGGCTTTAAAAAGTGGTAAAAAATGCACAAAGATTTTGTGCGAACAGTACAAAGCCGGCCTTTGGCATTTAATATCCTTGGCACAATCAAGGAGTGGGACGCCAAGGAAGTAAAAAAAAAAAAAATGAATGAAAATTTTTTTAATTTTTAGGTAGAAGAAAGTAATATATGCAGCATTTATTCTCACCTAAATATTAATATTTCACTTTACACAATCATATAAATGCAAATACAAACAAAATTAATAAATTATATTTTCCTTGCTTTAATTCAAACAATTTTTTCTCTTATCTAACTCAAATTTAGTCTTCGCATTATCTGCTTTCGATATGAAGCATTGTCAGGATCGGGTAGTCTTTCTCGTGCCACTATGGATCTTAAATAATTTTATCATTATTATTTTAAACTTTAAAAGTACATGCGAGCTCTGCATTGGTTAAAGGAGATGTAAATAAAATTCTTTAGAATATACTTAAATTGGAAAATACATTCCTGGCTTGGTAATTTTTTAAGGCATTCTAATATGGATCAGTCACATATGCCTTTATAGAAAATGTTAAAGAATACTTTTATTTCTTCATAGAGACAGGTGAGGCGTCAGTAGTGGGTCTGGGGGGCCAGAGCTCAAATGTCGGGGTAAATTTCTGTATTCCGTTCACGAAACGGGTTATTCAACTAATAGATAGATAAAGATATGGCGAAAATTTCAAAAGGGTCATCATTATGCTCCTCCCCTTGTATAGCAGGTCATGTCCTCCTTGTCAGGCGGACTCTAACGCCACTCCTGTATGGAGATCATTTCGGCCCTTCCGGGTGGGATGGGTCGGGGAAGGTTGTTAATAATAATAATATGCTGTGCATAATTTTCTATTTCCAAAATCTGTTGTTATAATAACACAGTATTTATTTTAAAAACAGGCAATTCCAACGTATTATCATTTCTTCTCTAGCTAAGATTTTTAGAGGGAGAATACAGACATAGAGTGGGATAAAGAAAATACAATCTCTCGATATGTGTGTCTGCAAGAATAAATATGGCTAGATTTAACAATAACAATTATCCTATAACAAGTCTTATAACAATTCCTGTTCTCGGTGCGGAGCTTCATTAACCGCTGGCACTTTAGGCATACGTCCGGTTGACCAACCTAATAGACTACATAACCTTCACACCCCTTAAAAATGATGTCAAGAATAATATACTCCTCTTGCCAATACGTTGTCAAACCTCTGAATATGTTATTTGTATTCTCATATCGCCTTTTGCTTGCTTTGAAAATTTGTTATTAATTACCTAGTTCATTGTTTTCATTGTGAGTTATTTATTGATTGAATTTACTCCATACTCTCCAGTCAGCGTCGAGAATTACGTATCCGGTTACTAGAGAATTGCGATCCAGCAAATCTGGTTGCTTTAAATAAGCAGGAATGCAAAATTTGTTATAAATTGCATAATTAATTTTTACCTTTTATCTGGCAGAATACGACACAAAAGTTTCTTTTTTAATTTTAATTGGTGATGAAATTCTACAATGCTGGTGTAGTTAAAAGTAAGACATTATTTTCAATCCAATCCAAGTAGTATTAAAATGCTGCAAGAGAATCTCGGCTAATTTGTGCTATGAAACAGACATCTTATATCACAAATAGCTACGATTTCAAATTGTGCCAGATGGCATATCGTCGCTTAACACGTTGATCGTCGATTAGTTTGATTTAGGTATGAATCAAATACGATTTATACACACGTGGACAAATGATAAGGACCAATTTTAAGATTTCGAAAAATTTGGACTTACTAAGAATACAATGGTTTGAAACCAGTTGCGGGGAATCTTAGGACATACAATCTTCGGAACTCACATTTTACAGTGAAGATTCGGTCACTAGGACATTTATAGGACCGTCCATAAATGGATGAAGACGAAAATTATTTTGGCCCACTTCGTTTCACAGAAAGCTGATAAAATGATTTTGCTCCTCATCCTATCACTTTATTTTGTTTCTCTCAATATTAATGTATTTTGTGTTCGCATACTATATTCCATTATTTTCATGTTCTATTATTTTACTTTATTTTGATTTGATATCAGTTCATATTGTCGTTTCTCTGCATACTTAGTTTGGCGCCTCCACTAGGCGCGCTTCTAGTTCTTTTTACAGTTTTCATTGTATTGGCCACAAGGAAAAAGAGTCACAGAGAGAGTCTTTCTCTGTGGTATTGGTTTCTCATTTATTCACAGATCGAATTCACTCAAAATAATGGAAAGTATAACTATCCGTATGCAACAATAGAATGGTCACTTCCACTCAAGCCTCCATAACTATTTTCGCAGTTCCATTTCTCATTTTTCTCACCATTTGAAAACTTTTAACTCTCCACTTCCCAGCTGCATTTAACTGGACCTTTTGGCGCATCTTACTCGGTTCATAGGCAATTTCAAATGCCTTCTCTCACATACATCCTCTGCATTCACCCATGTCCCCCCCTAATGTTTTTAACTCTTTGCGCTCAGACTGAGTAGAAGCATGAAAGTGTGGCGACTCCTGACGTCTGCACCCGTAACTGCGGAACTGATCTCTGGCAGCATTATATAACAAAGCAGAACGAAATGCGAAGCAATCTCGTTGAGTCTGGCTTATGCATGCATTCCAGTCGCGTTGGAGCTGTGTTCATGCAGTTGCAATTTCTGTGTCTACTTCATCATGTCGTATTTACTGCATTACGTTTGCATTTACTGCAGCTATGTTTAATCTTGTTTTAACCTATTTTTAAGTGTTAAATCTAATTTACAGTTTTTGAAGCATTTTAATAAAAGAATTCGTTAACGCTGGAATGACTTCTTGTGTCTCACCACGATGCCTTCTGATAAAGAGCAATTGTCGGTGTGTTATAGCCAATTGAACCCCGACAAGTTGGTGACCCGTCCAAGGAATACAGAAAAGTGCTGGGAATAAGCCTTCAAGATGTGCTGACCGCAACTTCATTCGAAATAGTGACTGTATAGATTGAATCTCTGAAGTCGGTACCCACCCTGTCCATGTTGACTCTCTGAGGCAAGGAATTGGTCGGTAAAATTGTTTCTTCTATTTTTGAGTTTTTGATTGTATTAAGATGCCACTTAAAGGTGAGAAAGGTTCAGATTCAGAGAATAAAGAGGTTGAAGGTTCGAACGCTGGATGCGACAGAGTTGCTGTTAGAGTTCCAAGTTTTTGGACAAATAATGCTAAGCTTTTCTTTATGCAGCTTGAGGCTAGTTTTAGATTAGCGAGTGTTACTGTGGAACAAACAAAGTTTGATTATTTGGTCGCGGCTTTGGATCCTGAAACCCTGTCGCATGCTACAGATACAGTGTGTGAACCTCCCCCGCATCCATATACAGCACTTAAGAGTCGTTTGCTAACCCAGTTTGAGGTACCTCAGAATAAGAAGCTGAAAACCTTAATTGAAGATTTGGAATTAGGTGACATATCCCCTTCCGTGTTGCTTAGGCAAATGCGAGATTTAAGTGAAAGCCACGTAGATGAGGCGTTTTTAAAAAACATTTGGATGAGGCGTTTGCCATCTCATGTGCAGGATGTTTTAGCTGTTAGCTCGGAAAGCCTTAGCAAATTAGCGGAAATGGTTGACAGAATGATTGAATTTTCACCAGGTGCTGTTAATTCCGTTTCAGATAGTGCTTTTGCTTCTTGTCATGTTAGTCAGCGAGATGAACAATTGTTAAAAATGCAAAAACAAATAGATGAGCTTTATAGGTTGGTTAGATCAGGTTAACGGCATACATCGCCGAGACCGCATCGCAATCGAAGTCCATCCAGAACTGGTGCTCAAAAACACGAAAATTGGCAATGCTGGTACCATTTTAGGTTTAAAGAAAAAGCAGAACATTGCTTACCGCCTTGTGCATTTAAACAGAAAAAACGCGATTCGCCTGCAGGAGTAGCGACGGCTTCTGTTTTGAGAGGTGGAAGTCGTAAGCTATATGTAAATGATATAAAAACTCATACAGGATTTTTAATAGATACAGGTGGTGATGTTTCCTGTTATCACAAGTCGTTTTTGACTAAAGAAATTAGGAAAAGTGATTTTGTTTTATATGCAGCCAATGGTACTAAAATAGTAACATTTGGTACTAAATTGCTATCACTCGTTTTAGGATTAAGACGCACTTTGCAGTGGCCTTTTATTGTTGCTGACGTTACGAAACCCATCATTGGAGCTGACTTTCTACAACACTTCGGTTTATTGATAGATCTGAAGAAGCGCTGTTTGATTGATCCTTTGACAAATTTTACTGCTAGAGGTAAATCCACTGTAAGTGATATTCCAGTAGTAAAAACCATCGTTGGTAATTCGGAATATTCAGAGCTTCTGCGAAAGTTTAAAGAAATAACCCAGTTGAATTCCTCTCCTAAGGATACAATCAAGCACGACACCATACATTACATACCTACTGTCGGACCTCCTGTTAGTGCAAGAGCTCGTCGGTTAAACCCTGCGCAACTCAAAATTTCTAAGCAGGAATTCGAATATATGTTGGAAAAGGGAATTTGTAGACCATCCAAGAGTAATTGGGCAAGTCCCTTACACATGGTTCTTAAAGGTGCATCTGATTGGCGACCTACGGGAGATTATAGGGCCTTGAATCGTATTACCATACCTGATAAATACCCTATACCTCACATTCAGGATTGTATGTATATGTTAAATGGGAAAAAGGTGCTTTCAAAAATAGATTTTGTAAGTGCGTATCATCAGATACGTGTACATCCTCCGGATATCCCGAAAACCGCGGTTATTACACCGTTCGGACTTTTTGAATTTCCATTTTTAAATTTCGGTCTATGTTCAGCCGAACAGACTTTTCAAAGATTTATTAATGAAATTTAACGAGGACTCGATTATTGTTTCCCTTATCTAGATGATATTTTAATTGCCAGTGAAAATCAGGTCGAGCATAAAAGACATTTGGAAGAAATTTTTACACGATTTAGAAAATACGGTATCGTAATAAATGAGTCTAAATGTGAATTTGGCAAAGACACAATAGATTTTCTTGGACATACAATTAATAGTAATGGATGCACTCCACATCGTGATAAAGTTAGGGCAATTCTAGAGTATAACAAACCTGTTACCATTAGTGATTTACGCCGGTTTCTAGGCATGGTGAATTATTACCATAGGTTTATACCCAATATTGCAACTATTTTATCACCGTTGAATCAACTATTGGTTGGTGCGAAAAAACGTGATAAAAGAGAGATCCCGTGGAGTATAGAAACTGAGAAAAGTTTCCAGGATATTAGGGATGCTATGGCTAAAGCAACACTTTTGTACCATCCTTCTGTGGATGCAAAATTGGCGTTGGTTACAGATTGCAGTGACTTCGCAACGGGGGGAGTGTTGCAAGAGATTTCTTCCGATGGTCCTAAACCTCTTGGTTTCTTTTCTAAGAAACTCTCGCCTACCCAATGTAAATATTCAACTTATGACCGAGAGTTATTGGCAGCATACAGTGCCATACAGCATTTTTGGCACTTATTGGAAGCTCGCGTTTTTACCTTGTATGTAGATCATAAACCTCTAATATTTGCGTTTAAGCAGAAACAAGAGAAAGCTACACCGAGACGTTTAAGACAATTAGATTTCATATCGCAATTCACTACTGACATTAAATACCTGCCTGGTAAGGGTAATGTTGTAGCGGATACGTTGACTAGGATTTGTGAAATACAGTTTTCATCATTGTCTGATTTAGAGTTGTGGGCTAATCTTCAGGAAACAGACGAGGAATTGAGATCGATTTTAGAGGGTAAGGCGAAATTCAGTGGTAATTTAGTTAAAGTGCAAATGCCCGAAGTTGGTAGATCCTTACATGCAGATAATTCTACTGGAATAAATAGATTTTATGTACCTCTCCAGTTAAGACGTAGAGTATTTGACGAATTACACAGTTTGTCACATCCGGGAATACGCGGTACTAAGCAGCTTGTGGGTTCAAAATACATATGGCCAGATATGAATAAAGACATAGGCGTTTGGTGTAGGGCTTGCATCAATTGTCAACGGTCAAAAGTTCAATTGCATACCAAGACCCCTTTGATACAATTCCTTATTCCCGATGAGAGATTTGCACATGTCCATTTGGATATTATAAAGCTACCTCTTGTGCGTGGTTATAAGTACTGCCTAACTATGATTGATAGATTTACAAGGTGGCCGGAAGCTGCTCCTATGTCTGACATGGAGGCAGAGACTGTGGCTACGGCTTTTGTGAATACATGGATTTCACGATTCGACACGCCTCAGAAGTTAACACGCGATAGGAGAGGGCAATTTGAATCGGGGCTTTTTGAAACTCTGTCTAAACTCCTTGGCGTCCATTTAACTCGAACTGCTTCTTATACCCCACAATGCAACGGGATGGTAGAGCGTCTTCATCGTCCATTAAAACAGGCTTTAACCTGTCATCAGGCTGACTGGTTGGATGCACTTCCTCTCGTCTTATTGGGTATCCGGACTGTCCTGCGTGAGGATCTCAATGCCTCGGCTGCGGAATTAGTGTACGGATCAAGTCTTCAATTGCCTGGACGGCTGTACGAGGAGAAACGGATAGACCAGTGCCCTGATTACGTGGCAAGGTTACAACGACGCTTCAGAGCAGAGAGTCCAAGATTTCCCCTGCTTCATGGTCCCCAACGAATTTATATTCCGAAAGATTTGGAGACGTGTAGTCATGTCTTCCTGCGTAAACCTCCGTTCAAGAAGACCTTACAGACTCCTTACGAGGGTCCTTTCAAGGTTGTACGGCGCCTGCCAAAAGATTTCAGCATACTGATCAAGGGACAGGAACGTCTTGTCGCTATGGATCGCCTGAAACCTGCTTTCATCTTGAACGGATCTGATGAACCAACAGAACAGGAACATCAGACTTACCGCACAAGGTTCGGTAGAAAGGTCAAGTTTCGTCTCCCTGCGTGATACTGAGGGGGGAGTCATGTGGCGACTCCTGACGTCTGCACCCGTAACTGCGGAACTGATCTCTGGCAGCATTATATAACAAAGCAGAACGAAATGCGAAGCAGTCTCGTTGAGTCTGGCTTGTGCATGCATTCCAGTCGCGTTGGTGCTGTATTCATGCAGTTGCGATTTCTGTGTCTACTTCATCATGTCGTATTTACTGCATTACGTTTGCATTTACTGCATCTATGTTTAATCTTGTTTTAACCTATTTTTAAGTGTTAAATCTAATTTACAGTTTTTGAAGCATTTTAATAAAAGAATTCGTTAACGCTGGAATGACTTCTTGTGTCCCACCACGATGCCTTCTGATAAAGAGTAATTGTCGGTGTGTTATAGCCAATTGAACCCCGACAAAAGTGCTAGCAGTCAAGAAACCCTGTAATACCAATTGCATTCTTCACATACTGATTGAAGAAATATTCACTACTCCTCACAATTTTAAAATTATGTATACCCAGATTATGATTTTTTTTAATCCTGTTATTATTTTTAGACTGTCATACCGTCTGTAAATTAACTGATGCATGATGAATAAAATTATTCAAAACTCTCAACAGGCAAACTGTTGTAAATAGAACTACAAAATGTGGCACGGTTACTTAATCGTGGATAATAAAAGACCTGGATCAAAAAAGATTTAATTTAATTAAAAGCTTTTTCAAGTACTTTGGAGCGTTTTATCAAACAAAGCTATTTTTATGACACTTAACAAAAATTTAAACAGAAAATAACTGTTTTTAGTTCTTTAATATATTTATAAATTTGATATAATTTTATGAATAAGTAAATTATCATGTTAATATATTTCGTGGATTAGAGGTTCGAATTTCTTTTTCCATATGAAAATAACATTCATCTGCACTAATTGAAAAATTATACAACCCAGGTAGCACAGAAATATTATATAATATTTGCACAATGTTATACAATATTGTGAACACCGAATACTGTAATAAAGTATTGTATTGTATGTATCAGTATTTCCGAGATACTAAATTTTCACAAATAATATAAAAACGATGTTTATTTATAAAAATCTTCATTATAACTCAGGATATCACTCGATTGGAGGTTTTATTACAAAAACACCACTGCAACAATTATTCTTTAAGAGGCTGAATATTATATCATACTGTACAATACAATGCACATGATATTTTGATTTTTACATTAATCAGCATTGATCAATATTTTAAGGTGAAGTTATTCTTACGTTCGACAGATGGCAGCATGATAATACCGTAACACCATATTAATCAACGTTGAATCTTATTTTGAGGTGAAGTTATACTTACGGTTGCCAGATGACAGCATGGTAATACAATAACACTATATTAATCAGTATTAAATGATGTCTGAAATAGTATTTAAAAAATGTTCATTTGAATAATAATGTTTACATAGTCATTTTGTTTTACTGTATATAAAAGGCGGACCGGATTCAACTAATGAAGTTAACCATAAAACAGCTCTCACATATGGATTAAAAATTTGAGTGTTATTCTCATCGTAAAAATATGCACGTGATTTTTTGTTGCGAATCTTGTATTTGATTTTCAATCAAGACTGTTATTATAAATGTTAAAGGCGTCTCGTAATACATTGAAAGAGGAATAAATAACTTTCAAAATTATTTTAAAACCTTTCAAACATATTATTAAAATTATTTTTAAGCCTTATTGCCTTAATTTATTAAATTAGCAAACTTAGATATAAGAGCTAAAATTGCTTCCTCTTTGACTTCTGACTTCATTTTGAACTCGAAATTGTAACAATAAAAGATAATTTAATTAAAAAGACTATTTATATGAATTGTTAATGTGCATAAAATTTCGTAGAGATCTAAACTCTGTAACTAAGTTTTATTATCATCATTTACGCTCTCTAACGTAAGTCTGGCTGGTCAAGCGGTATGGTTTCTGGTTCGTGTGCGGAAGGTCCCGGGTTGAAAGCTCGCTGTAAGTAGAGGTGCTCAAAAATAACCAAGCAGTTAGGAATTAAGTGATTAATATTTTTCCATGCTTCTAAATTGTATTTTTAAAATATTCACTATATTATTATTCAGTATAGCACAATATTATTTAATGTGGTATAATGTTATACAGTATTATATGACATTATCCAATATTATGAAAAAAACATTGTACAGTATTGCAAAAGTCTTACGTTTTACACTGTTTCAATATTGGGAAAAATATTGTGCAATATTACTTTTTCGAATTTTATGATATAAAACAATATCTTGTACTACTTGGGAACTCATTAATATTTATGGTGCAGTCTTGAATTTGATTTCATCACAAAATTTTAAGCATTTTGACAATAAGCTTCAGAAACACCCGTCAAGTGTGCTGCATTCGAGTAAAAAATGTTGCATTGAATTTCTCACAGAGAAAGAGATACAGAAGTCTCACTTCCATAGACAGACACTAATGGCAGCATTTTTAGCATTGCACTTCACATAAACAGTACGCCACCAATGTGCGACAGTGAGAACTAATCGGGAACTAATAACACACATAATAATTTACAAAACATTACAAATTAATAACATTTCTAATAAACCCAAATGCTGAGCATAATGGAAAAAATTGGGTTACAAATCATTGTTCGTCATTTTTACTTTATGTTTTATCATCATACAGAGGAAAGAAGAAATAAAAAAACGCTTGTGTTTTCTCTTTGTGACTATCAAAAAAGTCTATATTTAATTTTTTAAAGATCTTATCAAATTGGAACAAAATCCAGGAGTTCTGGAAACATTATATCTGAAATAAATAATTTTTCAAGATTAACAATAATAAAATACATCAACACTAATATTTTTAAGTATCTCAGGCCATAAGTTTCATTATTTATAATTAATAAAATCAATGAAACACATAATTAACACACCTGAAATAAAAAAAAAATGATGAAATTGACTACCTTTGTATGAATGAATGAAACAACTGACAGGAAATTTAAAGGAGTATTAATCTTATATCTGTACGATTTTTTTAAAAATATATACAATGCTGAAAGAAAATATAAATACTTTATTCAACAAAAACAATTTTCAAGATATTTAATAATAAAATATATCAACAATCATTTTTACTTTCTCATATACGAAGTATACAAAGAGAAAGTATTGTAATCGTCAAAAAATTCGAACTCGAGATTTTGACGAATCTCCACGTTTTAGACCTCCCTGATTCCGGAAAACACAATTTTGGAATTATGTTTGTCTGTGTGTCTGTGAACACGATAACTCGAAAACTATTAGAGCTACGGGGATGAAATTTGGTATGTGGTGTTTAAACATAATTTGTAGGTTTCTATCAAATTTTGGACAAAAACCTTCAACGGGAAGTCTGTCTGTCTATATGTCCAAAGTCATGTGAACACTATAATTCAAAAACTTGAATAGCTAGATGGATAAAATTTGGTACACAGTTTTATCGTCATGAATGTAGGTTCGTATAAAATTATGGGCCAAATCCGTCAAAGGGTTGACTGTCTGTCGGTCTGTGTAACTTACTATTGAAAACAATCCGTTATCTCCACGCGCATACATACTGGAAGCAATCTTCTGTGCACCGAAAGGAGCGAATTACGTCCGTTTGTTCTTGAGACGGCAAGATTGAAACCTAGCAGTGTGCGATTCTTTACCTAGATATTTTTCAATCACTATAATGAAAAACCTTCTGATAGTCATTGGATTCTGGATAACAGTAGGTTCGAATTTTTTTAGCCACGCGGGGGAAGGAGAAACGACACCTTTTTGGGGAAGTATACGAGAAAGTTTAGGGGAGAACACTCCCGCTGGTTTAATTATCTTAGACCACTACTACTTTTCTTTATATATTAAAGCCATTGAAATTTCATTATTTATAATTAATGCAATCAATAAAACACTTAATTTACACACCTGAAATAAAAAAAAATGGTTAAATTTATTTACATTTATGTATCTACAAGAATTGGACCACTTTTAAATGAATGAAACAACTGACAAGAAATTTGTTATGAAAATTTAAAGCAGTATTAATCTTGTATCTGTACGACTTTCTTTAATATACACAAAGCTAATTTAAATACTTAGAAATACTTTATTCAACAAAAACAATTTTCAAGATATTTTGTAATAAAATATATCAACAATCATTTTTTAATTATCTCAGACCGCAGAGCTAATAACACGAAATAATAATTTTTTTCTCAAAGGAACTGAAGTTGGCTAAGATGTATGCATCATGAATTTGGCATTTTAAAAAAATTGTATCTTTTTAAAGAAAAATAAAAGAACAAGAGAATTTTTTTAAATAAAATATTGTTAGCATATAGAGTGTAACGATAAGTTAGAAACTGACTCATTGTAAGAAACACAGAAAAGTTCCAAAATTTATTTCGTTCAAATTAAATAGAAAATTGCTGCAGTATCAAAGCATGTATTCAAACTATGATCAACAGGATCGTATGATGCAAGTTCATCTAATCATAATATGCGATTTCCTCTAAACATAAATTATTTTACACTTTTTTAGACAAATTTCTACGAAATCGTGGTGCATTTCATATGACCAGCCATTCTTAAGACAAAACAGCCGAAACATTGACAGACTACCAGAAAAAACAAACAAATTTCTAGTAGATTCCATTTATATGACACAAAAACCAATTTATTTTTAATAAAGACTCCACTTCATTGTAATACATGGATATTATGAATGAAATATTCACCTTCAGCCATTAACAATTACTTTTCTTATATGAAGCTGCATTAAATAAAACAGATCAAAATATTTTGATAACTTTACTAAACTAGTATTAGCTAATATGCTTAGTAAGCAAAATTTCCTACATTTTATTTACACAAATAAGAATGAATATTTAAATTTGCCTCTGGAAAATGTATGTTAAAAATAAATACTAATAAAAATAAGAATCTTCTTATAAGGGGAATTGAAATTTGCATAAGGATGCTATACAAAGATACTGAATTATTTCTAAGATACTAGTAGCAGCATGTAATAATAATAAATAAGTGTAAACATTAAACAGACTACAGATATTTAATCAGTTCATTTTATTCTATTTTACAGTAGGTATTTGTAAAAAAGCTTGCTTCGGATATAACTACACATACTCAATATTACTTCAACATAGAGCACAAATAACAGCAACAATTTTCATACTATAAAAACACAACCAAAACTTACCCCTCAAAATAAGCTAAAAATGCTACAAAATTTTATCCTTTAATATCCAAAATATGATTATAAATGTGTTTTTTATGATTTTCTGCTGTATTTTAATATTAAATTACTGATAAAAGAATTTTAACTTGTAAATTACTTTGACAGTTCACAATACATCATAGCAGTAATTATAACAAGTTTTTCTGAGAGTAATAAGCAAAGGTTCCATTAATATCCATTAAAATTATTTTAATTACCAAATCATATTATGTAGCAATAAATCTATCAAAATAAGCACCACAAAAATTTTAAAGAATCCATGCACATTTTTGTCAGATTATTCCATACGATAGGTTTTTTAATATGCTTCAGCTTTGACTTGAATTGGATGGCTATGAGTTATAGTGCCTAAGACACTTTTACTCAGAATGAGTGCTAAGAGATTTAGAGGAACATAGACTTCACCAATGGTAAATCAGATGGGAAACGTGTTAAAACCTGTCAGGCAAATGAGGGGAATGGGCTGGAAAATGGAATGCAAAAGCAACGATGGGAGAATAAGAGTATGATGCAGCAGGGCAAGGTAGCATGAGCGAACTATGGAGGCTTAAGAGGGGTGGACCATTTTGTAGTGGCATAAGGAAAGACATATTTTCCATTATTATGGGTATAATTGAGTTGGTCCAGGACAGTAGGGTTAGTGTGGTTTACAAGTTTTTGGAAGAAGTTCCTGGAGAGTTCTTTAATAAATTCATCTATAGTTTGAATCTTCAGATCGTTGTGGATGACACTGTTTCTAACGTGCCAGGGAGCATTGACTATGATTCTAAGGATTTTGTTTTGGAGGATTTGTGCTTTTTTACGGTTGGAAAATGCTGCGAGGCCCCAAATTTGCGCCGCATACGTGAGGATAGGTCTCAGAACTTGTTTGAAAAGTAGCAACTTGTTTTCTAGTGTAAGAGGAGATCTTCTTCCAATAAGTGGGATGAGCAGGTGAACTTTGGCCCAGAACTTCTCTGTATTGTATTTAAGATGGCTTCTGAAGGTGAGCTTGTCGTCTAGGATTAGCCCAAAGTACTTGACCTCTTTGTCCCAAGTGAGATCTTCATCAATGAACGAGAGAGTTTTTAGTTCTTTCCTGGATGTACCTTTACGGAACATGACTGCATGGGTTTTGTCGGTGTTGATGGCAACACGCCAAAGCGTGCACCATTTCTCAATGTTATTTAGGCCTTTCTGAAGTGTGTGGATGACATAATTTATGGTGCTACCTTGGGCTAAGATGGCAGTATCATCCGCAAAGAAGCAATTCATGATTTGGTTGGTCTTGGGGAAATCAGAGGTGTAGATTGTATAGAGTAGTGGACTAAGGATGCTTCCCTGTGGAGTTGCGGCTTTTATACTTCCAATATCGGAAAGCGTATGATTGAGTTTGACCCGGAAGGTCCTGTTTCTAAGGTAGTTTATATGGATGACTATGAGGTAGTTTGGAATTTTGAATTGGATAAGCTTGTAGATCAGACCATTATGCCACATTCGGTCAAATGCTTTGCGGACATCAAGGAATACTCCTCCAGTGTAGAATTTGTGGTTAAAACCCTGGGTAACGGTGTTAGTTACCCTAAGCAATTGATGAATGCAGCCATGGCCTGCCCTAAAACCGTACTGTTCATTTGGTATGATCCTAAGATCATGACATTCTTCTTTTAATCTTGAGAGGATAATTTTTTCGAAGATTTTTCCAATGTAGCTGAGGAGGCTGATGGGACGATAGTTCCCTGGAAGTTTACGCTCATAATTTGAGGTGCTCATAATTTGCTTAAATTTAGACCAATTAGTCGTTTCAATAATCTTGCTTATGGCTGGGAGGTTGACATTAATATCAATTTCAAAGGAGACTGGATTGTGGTCACTGCTAAGAGCGTTGATAGAATTCGCATCACCAGAAGAGAAGTTTTTGAGAATTCCAAAGTCCAGGGTGCTTGGGTTATTAGAGTGGTTAGGAAAGTGCGTTGGTTCACAGGGAGCTAAGAGGATGAGGTTGTTATTGCAGATGTAATCATGGATAATAGTGCCATTACAGTTCCAAGTGCCCGAGCTTCAGGCCCTATGTTTGGCGTTGAAGTCACCAACTGCGATGCATTTACTGTTCGAGTTGAAAATGTTGTTAAGTTCCAGAGTCGAGATGGAGCCATGCGGCGGTCTATAGATGCTTGAGATGGTAATGGGAGTGCTGTCTGGTAAGTGAAGCTCGATAGTAGTATTTTCAAATGTGATGGATGCGATAGGGGTTGGACGATGATCTATTGAATTTCGGATGAGAATTGCTGTTCCACCTCCTCAATGGGTGAGTCTGTCTGTTCGATAGGACAAGTAGTTGGGGAACTTGAGTCTGTCTCCTGGGTTGAGATGGTTTCTTGTAAGGCCAATATATCTGGTTTCCAGTCAAGAAGAAAGTATTTGAGTTGATTAATTTTGTTCTTTATGCCAGCAGCATTCCAGCTGATTAGGTTGAGGCTATTGCTCCTCTGATTATTGAATATTGAATGCTAACAGTAGGGGGTTTCATCTGGTAGTAGTTAGCCATTTGGCTGAATAAAGAGTTCATCATGCTGGACATCATTTGAGACATCTGTTTGAAGAAAACTTCTTGGGTTGGGGGGTTCGCATTTGAAGCAAGTTGAACGGGTCTTGGGATAAATTGGGTGGTAGGATTTGGATTTGGTTCTACTGCAGGAGTTGGGGGCATTTTAATCTTGGCGATGATTTCTGGGTCAGCCCAGGCATTTTCAGGAGCTTTTGCAAAGGTTCTTCTGTTAACGGGGTTCTTTGGGCATCCTGTGAAGTTTGCCGTATGTGGACCATTGCAGTGGAGGCATTTGGGAGGCGTATCCTTAGGTTTTGGGCATTCCCTGGATCTGTGGGGTCCTGCACACTTCATGCACCTAGGGTTTCTGGTGCAGAGCCGACTATGATGAAAGAATTCCTGGCAATTGTAACATTGCCCAGGAGATTGTTTCTTCCTCAAGGATTCAACAGTAACTCTCATGCGGCCAATGAATTCAATTTGGTATATTTCCTTGGACTTTGGAATTTTAGGTAGGGTAACAAGGAAGAGGTTGAAGTTTGTATTGGATTGCCTGTTACGAATAGGATGACATAAAGTAGGAGCAAATCCCTGATTCTGAAGGCGAGATATTATTACAGAAGTATCTAAGTCTTTGGAGAGGCCTCTGATGACAACTTTAATTTGTTTTTCAATAAGTTCATATGTATGAGATTTCATACCGTCTTGATTGATTTTATTTTGTATAGCTTTATGAGCTTCGGGCGTAGGAGGGAAGATCTTTAGTTTATCATTATTCATCATGCGTCCTGTTATTTTCTCCTTGGTGATTTCACTAAGCAAGTCAAGAAGTTGGGGGACGTTCTTAGGATTATCTATATAGATAGGAGGAACGTATCTGCTTTTGTTGGCATTATTAGAGTTGTTAGCAGTAGCGAGACCAGGTTGGCTATTTTGGAAACTTCTTAAGTTTATTTCACTTGGTGTTTTAGCCGTATGGATGAAGAGTCTTTGTTGATTATCTATATCCTTTATTTCATCATCTAGATTAGATTGATTTTCGTAATGGTCTTGTTCATTTTCCAGATTTGCAAAGCGATTGCTTGTATTTATTTGATATTCAAAGGATTGTTTAATCTTTTTTGAAGTATTTTCTTCTTTCTGAGGGGATCTCCTATTTTTCTTACTCTTTTTGTGAAATGCATTAGATGTGGCAGAGGATTCACTATCAGAACCTCCATCGGAAAAGATATTATTTACATGGGAATTTGTATAAGCATTAGCAATAACTTGATTGGACAACAAGGTTGTAAGAATACTAATTTTCCTATGCAAAATACGGTTAAGAGACCTATCTAGCATATAGATAGCATTTGATAATTCAACAGACTGGGGGGGAACTTTTTCCAAAGTATCAAGACATGCATCAATTTTACAAACATAAATATCACACTCCTCAGGGCCGGTAGACTTAGAAATGTCAATACCATTGTAAACACTAAGAACAAAGTGTAAAGGGTCGGCACTTACCCCTTCGCTGTTAGCAATCGTCTCGTTTTGAGTAGTCATAAATCCGCTGGGTTAACACAGCTTTGGTAAGTCAAGGAATCACAACACACACGTAATCCAGAGGGAAAGTTCGCTCTAGAGAACAAACACCCGATAATAGGTGTAGTGCACAGTCACAATGCTTCAACGAGCACTAGAGAGGTAAGAAGTCAGCTCGACTGCTCCACACAGTAAGCAACGCGAGTGAATCCAAGTCCAAAATGTAAACACTGATGTAGGAGGGTGGGGGAAGAGTCCTCTCCCGTCGGAGGTCGAAACGCAGAACCTTTAGTTTAGCGCGCGGCTGTTGGGTGGAAACACATCTCATCAGCAATAGAGAAACGAAGAAGCGGATCCAAGCGGGTTGTCGAGACGATCATCATCAACTTGCATCGCATCCGTGGTCTCCTTAAACCCTAGTTCGGTGATTGCACAAAAATAAATAAAATTTCATTATTTTATATATAAAAAGTGAAAATAAGTATTTTAAATATTGGACATATTTCAGTTATTTAAACAACCTCTCATAAAAATTTTGAAACGCATTTTAAACTTACAGTGCTCATCTCCAGGAATCTAAAATAGGAAAGTAATCTCATAATATGTAGAAAAAACTGAAATAGTCACTAATATCGATTCTAAATAAAGTATTGGGACTAATTTAAAAAAAAACGATTATAATTAATAATCCGGGAAATTTGATAAAGAGCACAAGAATTAAACCGGCAACCCAACATGACGGCGTTTCGGTTGCTTTTCTTTCGTTCGATATACCACAGAGAAGAAGTATTAGAGGTCTCACTCCCATAGACCCTAATGGCAACTTTTTTAACATTGCACTTCACATAGACAGTACGCCATCTGTGGCCGACTAGGGAACTAACCAGAATACATCAGCGTGACGTCACTGCGACGCGAATGGAATCGAAAACAATACTTAACGTCTTGACAACGATGTAAACAATTATTAGAGTATTTATTGTATTTTTAATTCGTTTCTCGCCGATTATTAAATTTAAGAATAACTAATTTCTACCGATACATTGCAAATTTGACAGCCTAAATCATGTAATTTTAAAATAACGGTTTTTCTCTCTAAACTGACATATTCTTTAATACAGAAATTGAAAATATATATGGAACATTATTAAAAAAAACTGCAGGAAATTAATTTTTGTTGGTTAATTTAATATACTGTCTCTTTCAGAATACATTAAAACTTCAGCAATAAATTGGTATTTAATAAATTTACATTAATTTTTATTCCAGAGACAAAAATTGATATGTTATTTCCATAAAGAAAATTCACTTAAAAAAAACTCTGCAGGAAATTGATTTTTGTTGCTTCAATTAATATTAAACTATCTCTGTCAGAGTATTCTTAAATTTTAACAAAAAATTAATTTTTAAGAAATTCACATTCATTTTTATTCAAAATAAAAAAATTATATAATGTAATTTCCTTATAGAAAATTCATTTTTAATTTTTTTAACTGTGCAAAATACATTTTTTATTAGGTTAATATTTTGATATCTCTTTCAGAATATATTAAAACTTCAACACTAAATTAATTTTTTAAAAAATACCCATTTATTCTAATTGAAAATGCAAATATTGATATAATGTAATTTTTGTACAAAAATTAATTTGTGAAGTTAATTTTCAGAATTTTTCAAAAAATTCAAATTTTCCAAACAAATTAATACCTGTATTTGATATTGAAACAAGTTGTTAAAATTAAAGCAAAATACTGAAAAATAATAACAGATTTTATTGAACAAGCATAAGTTATAAAACATTGCAGATACACGACATTTCTCAAATACTGCCAACAAAACAGCGATTTATTATATACAGTTTAAAAATATTGAATACAAGAGAGCGTTATAAGAAAAACCAAGAGCTGGTCATAATGGAATGACCTTCGCGCCTAGGGTGGCCCTACCAGGAGTTTAAACTCCCGACGCACTTCGCTCATTCTGCCCAGCAATGGTAAGTGTTCTATTAAGAAATTATAATTTTTAATTTAACAACATACATAATTTTTTTCCAAATACAATTGCAAGCTAAAATATAATAAAATCACCAAAAAAATAGACAATTACAAATGGGAAGCATATTTTAACTTCTTTCTAGAGTTTGTGACAACTTTGAAATCATTGTTCTTCATTTTAATTTTATGTCTAATCATCATTCTAGTAAAAGAGGAAATAAAAAAAAATGTCCTTTCTCTTTGTGCTCTAGGTGATCACTAAAAAACTCTAAATTAACTTTGCTTAAAACATCGTGGAATTTTTTGCTTATATTATTTCTTTGGAATAATAAATTTAAATTATACGAAAAACATTCATGTAAATTCGCAACATATTGAAACAAATTATTTGTTGGCCATCTTAAGCCAGATTTATCGATATCATATTCTTTAAAATACAAAAAAACTGTATGATTGTCTAAGATTTTATCATCTACCATTAACTTTTGACATTCATTACAATCATTCAATGACAAATATTTGTTAGCTAAATATCCTGAAATATAAGATAACACATTTTCTTCAACACTATCTAAGGTATTTAAATGCAAGCTGTCCTCATCATGCTGTTCACTTTCTGATGCACAGTCTTCTGAGCTTATAATGTCTAATAATTCTTTTTTATTAAAACAACTGAAATCAATTAGGCTATATGCATCATCGTCCTGACAATTTTTGTTACTATATTGTTTTAAAAAGTTAGTGATAATGACCTTCTGAATTGTGTGGCGAAATTCGTTACAATCTGGATTGTCCCTAAACCCTCCTCGTCGTCTTATAGACGAAAATGTATTCTCCAGCGCATCTGGACTAAAACGACTTGTGATAATGAATTTTATTTTCTTTAACAGATATTCAGAAATCCCTATGAATGCTTTCAGGGTTATTAACCAACCATTCTTACAAGCTGCATAAATTTTTCTTCCTGATTTACTGGAACGAATGTGCCACTTTTCAATCCATGTAATTTTTTCTTTCCATAACTCTAAATGGCCGCTATTTTCGGTTACTGCGCATATTTCCTTCTTCTCATGTTTCCGACACCTGGCGTTTACACTGTCGAATATTTTGTCTATATTATACACAAATTGAGCAGTCTCGGAGGCCTTACTGTCAAAATCTTCTTTGCCAACATATAAATTTAATGCCGCAGCAACCGAGTGACTTAGCACCTAAAGGAATAAACAATTTGAGTGAGATCAATTCATGTAACATTCAGTTTCTTTTTATAAAAATCATCACTCAATTATCATTCTTAATTATTATGAACAAATAAGTCACTTTAATAGTTATTAATCCAAAAATAATGATTTAAAAGAAATTCACTGATTAGCAATTTCTTAACTTCCTACTTAGCTCAAATTACTTCATATGGTCTCTTTTAATGCATTATCTTTTATGGAATTAAATAAACTCTTACTCTTAAAAATTCAATTGAGTTATGAATTGAGTTAAATTTAAGATTATATATACTAGGAGAATATCAACATTAAATATACACAAAAAACCAAAGAATCATTTAAAAAATAAGTCATTAATATATATGCTCAAATTGCTAATATGAAAGGTTTTAAAACAGATACTGTGAAGCAACTGTAAATAAAAAGAAAAATATTAAAATTGTTAAAATGGCTTTCCTTACCTGAGCTGCAAGTTTCACGTTCATTTTCTTTAGGCCCGACACTTCTATGTGTCTCTTCGTTAATTTTCGGCAGACACAAATTTTCTAAAAAATAGATTGCAATTGATATAAAAGTAAATATATGTAACAATAGTGTTTTAAACAATATTGAAATATAAGAAAAAGTAATCTATTTATTTTTAAAGCAATTTTATTTAACTTGACTTGCTTCATGCTTGTAGAGATTTAAATTGGAAACTGAATTTTTTTTCTCTCAATTCTTGATATCCAAAGAGTTTTAAAATTTAATTCTGATGATAATACACTAATGTAATATTTGCATAACTTGATTAACAGTTAATGCTATAATTTAAATAATGATTCTTATAAGTAACACCACCTGTGGTAGTGGCATTCAGAAACATTGATTGCAAGTTCATCCTTTTTTTAAAATATGATTTTATAAATTAAAGACTAACAAATTAAAAGACAAAATTTCTATATTTAGGTTCGCTAATAAAAATATGTTTTTTAAAGACTTTATTAAATTTAATCTTACCTTTTTTGAATCCAACTTGTAAAGTTTCTGAATGTGACTCCAATCTGCAAAGCATGTTCTTGGTTTAACTGAAGCTACCTTATCTTCAAAAAAGATGCCATGATTCTTCAAGTTATTCCTGACAGACTTTAAGAGATGAGGTGGGTCTTACATAACGAAGATTTTCTTCGAGTTGTGAAAAAAGAAAGGAGCGTCTTTCGTCACTTTTAATTACTTAAAAAGCCCTTGGTTATTTGTACCTGGAAATTCAACACGAGTACACTTATTACAAAGTAGGAAAGACAACATAGAATCAATGCTGTGAAAACATTCATAACATTTTGTAATAAGAAATTGGTAAAGTAGTTAAACAGAATTTCTTATTTCATGCAGTGCATTTTTCTCAACAACACTGTAAGTTAGAATAAGTTTTTATTAAAATATAAGTATTAAAGATCATAAAACAATGCTAACCCTGGTCACAAACAATAGAAACAACTTCTAATTCACAAGACTGTAAAATATCAATGGCTTCATGAATCAACTCCTGCAAACTATAAACTTCTGAAGAGGAAGTGAAATGGTAACCTAAAATCTGAAATTTACACAAGTTTTATTTTTTTTTTTAAGATATAGGTTTATCAGTGAAATTTTTGTTTCATGAATTTGATTCTATCTTATTCATATATGCAGTGGCGATTTTTCGCACAGGCGTTAGAGGCGTTCGCCTCGTGCCTCAAGAATCCAGGGGGCCTCAAAGCCCATTCGACGTACACAGTAGTGCTAAGTTGACGGGGAATTGGCAAAATTGGGTTGTTCTAGGGGGCGTCAAAACCTATCGACGTATATTGGAGTACAATGCCGACGGAAAATTTGCGACATTAGGTGGGGGTAGGGGCTTCAAAATCTATTCGACGTTTAACGAAGAGCTATGCTGACGGCGAATTTACGACATTTGGTAGGGGGCCTCAAGTCAGTTTTGTGCCTGTGGCGTCATGTTGACAAAATCTGCCACTGCATATATGTATTATTTCAGAATTAAAATAACATTCATATCCATTTCTATGTAAAATATACAATATTTATAATAACCTGTTTCCAGTTTTTTACAATTCCTCTTGCCATGAATACTAGAGCATGGGTAGCAAAGGGTGGGTCTTCTTTAAAATCATGCTTCTTAACTGTGCTGAAACCATCTACTCAATCAAGATCAGTAGCATATGTCAGTTCTGGTTTTATAGACATTTCATTAATTGAAAGAACACATAATCTGTCAGACTCGCTCATACGGGAGCTCTGCGATTTTAGGAATTTCATCAAATTCTTACAAAATCCTGGACTTCTTGCAATGTTATATGTGTATCTGAAATTATTGTAACAAAACTTTTAAGAAATTAAATAATAAAATATACCAACAGCAATATTTTTATTTATCTCAGGCCTATACTATTTCCTAAAATTAAAAACAGTAAAATTTAATTAATTATAATGAATCAATAAAAACATAACTAACAAACCAGAAATATTTAGTGGATTGATTATTTAGAATTCAGGTATCCAGAAAAGTTAGAAATAGGGTAGATGCTGCAGTTTTGGCCACCTTAAGAGAAATTTTGAAATGGAAATTGGTAACAGACTTGACAAACTTTGTAACAGACATGACATGTTACAAGGTTTGAAATAGGGTTCAATTTTTGAGGATTTTTTTAGTCCAAATTTCCCCGGCCCTCTCCCCGCGGGCGGGCAGACTCAATTCAGGTTCTTTAATTGTTTAAAAAACTTTTTGTATATTTTCTAGGAATCCCTTTTTTTAGTCATATATTCTATTTACTATAATCTTTACAATGCTATCAAATCATTTGCTTTATTTAAACATATAAGTACATTGCATAAATCTGCACAGCTTTGGACTAAGGGTTTTGAAGATTTCTAAATTTTGCTGATTTTATATCATTATTTTGTATACATATCATAAAGCCTCATCAGAATAGTTATGCCTTTATGCAATATTTACTTTATGAATATTAAATGCTGATAAAATGAACAAATTTAATAAAATGCCAATAATCCATAAAAAAACTAACATATAACTTTGATTAATTATAGATATTACAATTTATTAATGAAAATTGCTATATGAAAGTGAAGACATTATAATGAAACTACAAAATCTTAATGGAAGCTCTATTCGGCATCTGCAGCATTTAATGTTTGATATTGATTTGACATTGTAACTTGTAAAAAAAATAACAATAAATAAAATGTGTATGTATGTCTCCACGTCCATACTGTATAGTTTAATTTCATATAATTATATATATATATATATATTTCAATGTAAAAGGTTCTGTAGGAAAAATATACCGAAAGAAAAATATATTTTAGTTTTATACTTTCAAGCTTTACATTAAACAGACATGACACAGGCTTGGAACAAAAAAAACTGAACTTCATAAATACGGAATCGTATCAAACGTAAACACCGAGAAATAAAATAAGTATGATTAATTGAACAATAAATGAATAAATTTATACAAAAAGTGCTTGAGATATTAAAAATATTGTAGAATTATTATTTAAAAGAAAATCAAAAATTATCTCACTAAAAAATTATGGCCATGTAAAAACTTTTTTTGATTATGCATAATTGTTAAAACTTTTGTTTCTCCTTTTTTGAGCTAACAGTTCAAGCTTTCTTTTATGCTTCAGTCTGCTATTTTCCTCCATTTTCTAAATTTTGCTCTCTTTCTTTGATTGGGGGTTTTTCTTTATTTTTTCTCATTGCTATTTTCTTACTATCAAGTTCCTCCTAGTACCATTTGCCTGATGACCTTAAAAAAAACTTTTTTCTAAAATATTCAATAGCAAAATGCTCTTTTCTCATCGTTTTGTATTTAACACTCCAAATTGAAGAATATGTTTCAATATACATTCTTCCTGATCTTTTATCTATCAAATCTGACAATATTTTGAATGTGCACACGGCGCACAGTTTTTGTTTGCGTGCTATTCACGTCTTTTGTGTATGCACCCCTCTCCCCCCAACGCATTACCAAAATTTTAATGCAGATTTACATAAATTCCCAAGAATGAAAAAATTCGATGCCGAAAACCCTGAAATCTGTGTATCCGCACAAATGTGCCATGCCTATGTTGATAGACAAACGTTAGGGAACGAAAACTAACAAAAATGAAATCGAAATAACTAACAAAAACGAAGAAAAGAATGTTAAAAAGAAAATGGAAATAAAATGGCTTCCTTCACGGAGAGCTAACCACAGAGAAGAAGGAGCTAACGATCTTTTTTTTCTCTCGAAATTTGGATCAGAAGAAATTCGTTGATGATTTTCTTTCATCCAATCAGAATTCGGAATGAATTCTGATTGGATGAAACGAAAGACGATTGGACAAAACAAGAAAGAAAAGAATGCAACCTTCAAGCATTCCTCCCAATGTTAAACTTTGACCTCAAAAGCGCGGCAAAACGCCGATAAATAATTCGGACTTTGGCGGCGGGATAGAACTGAGGACCTTTGGGTTACGAGCCGAAAATCCTAACCACTAGACAAAAGGAATTCCCAATATCCGGAGGCGGATATTGGCTAATATACATCAGAATAAGATGGCGTAGCACGGTGCGCCACAGGAGCAACCCCCAGCTTGTTTGATATTTTCTGAATATCAAGGAAGCGATGTGCTGCGTGCATATGCGCAGATTGCTGCCCAGATTGGTGGTGCTCAGGCACTTGCAGACTTTGTGCTATGAAATGTGTCATAGACTTTGTGCTGTGAAATGTGTCACAGGCTTTGTGCTATGAAATGTGTCACAGGCTTTGAATTGGGAGAGCTGCGTTGCTGTAGGAGTTGTCGTGCTGCCATCTGGTGAATGTAGCAGAAGATAGAATTGACCTGATATTTGGTGCTGCCATCTATTAGTGGGACTGAAAGTTGTTGTTGCGTGTTCTTTGTCCGCGAGTCACCACTTTGGCGGCGGGAGAGAACTGAGGACCTTTGGGTTACGAGCCGAAAATCCTAACCACTAGACAAAAGGAATTCCTAATGTCCGGAGGCGGATATTGGCTAATATACATCAGAGTAAGATGGCGTAGCACGGTGCGCCACAGGACGATACATAACTTTCGGCAGGATTATGCAATATCTTATGAATTCGAAACTCTTTCGCTTTAGCCATACGCAAAATTTTCACATGGCGCACAGTTATTGTTTGAGTGAGCAGCCCCCCCCCCCAACACATTAACAAAAATTTCAATGCAGATTTGCATCGATGCCAAGAATGATTAAATTCGATGCCGAAAAAGCGGAAATCCGCATTTCTGCGGAAATGTGTCATGTCTGATTAAAGTTTTCCTGTTAAATTTTCGTCATGTCTGTTACATTCATAATTTTTCTTTAAAAAGTTGAAATTAACATATTATTACTACTATTAGAGTTAGATATAAATTCTCTTTGTCTATAATGTGTGATAATGATAGACATTCAACACTAAATGTGTTTTATATTGTTTAATGGTAAGAAAGTACTTATAAAAATTCAATCTTAGTAACAGACGTGGCAAACAAAAATATACAAAAAAAATAAACAATTCTTTGTAAATGCAAAAAACTTTACTATATAGACAAAAGGACTCTATACTTATATAATATATCACTTTGCATTATTTTGTGCTGAACTTAAGTGCACAAATTTCAAAGAAAATGTCCGGTAACAGACATAACAATTTTCGTCATGACCGATTTCTTAAAAAATCAATTAAAAATAAATAAAAGAAAGAGATGTATGAATAATACTCAAATAATATGCAGAAACGCTGCATGTTTTATAATATGAAAAAAATGACTTATTTATTTAAATTTTATTTTTGCTTATTCAATTTCCAAATGGCACCAAATTTTGAAAATGACCCTTTAATGAGTTTTAACTAAAAATAAATAATTTTTATGCAATATACATTTTAGTTCATTATTTTCTGTTATTTTAAATGTGATTTTTTGATGAATTTATAAAGATATGTAATAAAATTTGCCCAAGATGATTTTAGCTCCAGATTTCAATTAAAAAAAAAGAAACAGGAACGTAGAAAACAATAATTTTATTTGGCTGATAAAATGCAAACTATAATTTAATTTGGTTGATAAAATACAAACTATATATACTCGCATAATTTTTTTTTGATAAAATATGAAACAAAAAACGGGGAGAGGAATAAACTTGCATTGCAAAGGCATAGATTTTTTAAAAAAATCTTACAAATCAAGAATTTGTATTATTATACTCACTAACAATATCCACAAATATGTATTTTTATAATTTTTAATTGTAACATTAATCAAATTCATCAGAATCATTTTTAAAATTAGAATAATCTATGAATATAAAAGAATATTCCTCATCATTCGAGTCTGGATACTCAAGTTGAAATTTTCTAACATAAATGTGAGGTAAACATTCAAAATGGAGATACTTTTGACATTCCATTTTGAATGGCCTTAACTGCATTACCAATTTTAGATGGTAACAAAATCTTTTTTATGGAAATGCTACCTGCCTTCTTACTTTTAATTAGAGCCATTACTATGAAAAATGAAAACAAACCAAACTAAATCAGTTACTTTTATTTTAGAAACAAAACTAAATTAGTTGATTTTATTTTATACAGGTGTTCTTAAATTTATGTAATGGCTAAAAACACAATAATGAAGTTATGTGGCCAAAACTGGAACATGTAGTGTTCCACTTTTGGCCACCTGCGTGGCCGAAACTGGCATATATAGTAAATTTAAAGTACCAGTTTGGCCACCACCCATTTATTCTTAAAAATAATTAATTTTGATATGAAATGAGAATAAAAAGAAAGCTTACCCCTTAAACCCTAAGGGTAATCAGTTTTAGATTAATCATTTAATTCTGAGAGTTTCATGATGAAAAACTGCAAATACTTGTTCCTTAACAAAAACCTCAACAGTTGCGAGTATACAATACATGATCATGCATTTAATTTTTTTACAAGTCACATATTTGAGAAAAATGAACCAGTCAGATTGAAAATAGTAAAATAAGGATTGTTTAAAGTATTGGAATGCTGCTTATTAGTTAATTTGAAATTATTGGAAAAACAGATCCAATGTGGCCAAAACTGGAGCATCTACCATAATATCCCTTTATATACGAGACATATACTGTTTTCTCACATGGAAAACACTGAAATTTCATTAAATATGATATATACAATCAATAAAAACATATAACAAACCTGAAAAATTTATGGTTAGATTATTTAAAATTCAGGTGTCCAGAAAAGTTAAAACAATATCCCTTTATAAGAATGAATGAAATAAGTGAAAAGAAATTTGGTAAAAAAATTTAATAGGAATATTAATCTTGTATTGTAGGTAGTAGTTATTTTTCAATACACAAAGTGCTAATTTAAATACTCAGAAATACTGTACTCAACAAAATAAACGATTCCAAATTTAGAAAAAATGAATATTTTACCTGTATAAGGTTGCTTTACTTGGGAAGGCGAAAAACGTTCTTAGAAGTTTATAAGCACTGGGACTGTGTAAATAAATTTGAAGAGCGAATTATTTTTCTTTTGCAGTCCAACGCCTTCCTTTGATATCCTTGTATTGCATTTTTAGCTGAGATGTAACGAAGTTGTATAAATGAGGTTTATCCGCTAACTTGGCTTTTAGTTGTCCCAAGAAACGAGATGAGAAACGTTTTTCATATAATTTCTTTTTCAATTTTGATACGCTAGATCGCAAAGTTTTAATCTTTCTTGTTTTTGGAGTTACCTGTAGATGACCAATGGTGTCATGGGAAGGTGTTGGAGAACAAAGTTCTGTTGTTGAACAAGGTTCTGTGTCACTAACTTCAACACTTGTGCATTGGGATGCTGCTGAAGGCAGAGCAGAAAGGGTTTGATGTAGATGGTATATCGTCTCCAATGGTAAATGGGCAAGCGAACTTTATTAATTTTTGCCTGAGAGTACTGGTGAAGCACCATTCGGAGAAATGTCGATCACACACTCTCGCGTTGTTTAAGACATATTTTAATTGTTCTGGAGGCACATCCCATTTTAATACTGAAAACCATTTTTTATACCTGTAAAATAATAGCATATATTAGAAAAACTTTTACTCCCAAATCAAATCACACCGAAATAAATCTCAAAATACAGAAATTTTTATAAGAAATAATTAGTATACGAGTAGAGGCATTATTCCACATGATATCATATGAGCAATACGCTTGTTTCATAAAACTGCACAAGACGAAATTTATGTAATTTATAAATAAAAACGAATTTTGCATATTTCGATGCCGATTCTCTGTGCCGAGAGCCACACTTTACATATTAAAAATAATACATGGCAGTGCATTTTTTATTTCCGTGTCAGAGCGTCGGAATAAATCTATCAAAATATTCAATTACAGAAACTTAATAAAAACGAAAGATAAATATAATAACAGAAATCAATATTGCATATGATGAAAAATTTTAAAAATTATAACTGAAATAAGAATAATTAATAAAAATAAAATAACAAAGGAACGCAAAAACCGAAAGTAATATTCTCTATGCAAATAAGAAAC
>BGPR01019096.1:0-29819 GCA_013235015.1 Araneus ventricosus | reverse complement strand
ACAGAGTTCTAATTTGGTGGTAATATACCTTCCTCATTAGTACACATGTCTAATTTTTCTCATTAGCCTAATTATATATTTTAACCCTTTTTTGGCTTTTGGGACTTAAAAAATTTTCTCCCATAGGATTAACATGGGGAATTTTCAAAACGTTAGCTAGCGCTAACTATTTTCCCCAGGTTCCTCAAAATTGGTAGTGAGGTACCCCAGTACTTGCGTAATAAAAGCTAACTATATTTAGTTTAGTACTGGTTTTCTTTCCCCTCTTTTTCCCTCCCAAAAGTTAAGAATTAGCCTTTCTGGGGCTTAAAATGGACGATTTTTGACGGGTCTTTTCCCATTAACTATCATCCTCAGAGCCCTCAGCTTCTATACAAAGGTACCTCTCATCTTTGTCTTCAAAATTAATTAGCTTTCCCCGCTCTAATTGCTTTTCTCCCCCTCTGCTTCCCCCTTCTTGACATAGTATTCAAGAGAGAGGTCTAGAGTTTCTGGTAGTATCGGTACTTTTCTTGACACCAGAGCCTTGGTGCTTAGGGCGCTATTAGCCGAGAGCAACTTGTGGCGCAGCTTTCAAATAATCGAGGGAAATAGTCATTTGAGAGAATGGCGTCCAAGGAAGAACTTCTTCTCCTTGCTCTTTTAATTAAAAAAGACAAAGCTAAAAGTTAGAAAAATGCGAAAACATCCCATGTTTGTTTCTCGACTGACTAGATGGTTATATTATACATTGTTTGACGATCTATGATAGTAAATTTTTCAGTTTTCTTCGCATACTAATACATTCCATGACAAATTAGCATTTTAGTTAATCATTATTTATAAAACAGTTCCGATACTTGTTTGTAAGCTATCAAAATATATAACTCAGGTGTATCTAAAATAAATTTAATCGGCAAAATATTAAGGTTAGTTTTTAAGTCTCGAAATGATTCATCTCGATGGATTCATTTCACTATGTTGATGAAGCTCTCTTAGTGGATGTTCAAAAGTAAAATTCTTTTTTTTTTATTATTGAAAACTTTGAATATTGCTGTCCAGTGGCGAATCCAGAATTCGGGTCGGGGGGGGGGGCGTGAGGTCATAAAAATTTTGTATCGTCATGACAAATGTCAAACCTCATGGCGTATGTTAACCAAAACACTAACTTTACCGACTTTACTCACCTGACAATAAGAATTATTTTATATTTTGCCGTTAAGTATTTGGAAAACAGTAAAATATAAAAATTTATCAAATTGAAACTGTGGAACTTTGATAGTTCAAGTGTGAAGTCGTCGGTGACACAATTATTTTTTTCTTTGGTTTCTTTATTCCCCTATTGTCATAATGTTAATATATTGTCTGTAATTCTAATTTATCTTAGTTAATTCGAAGTCAAAAATAATTTTTTTTTTCTAATTAGCTCTTGCGAATGAAATTCTTCATGTCTTTTCAAGAAAGCTATGAGCACATTTGAAATGAATTGTATCATTCATTTTAAAGTTTTAGAATACAATTGTTTTATTTTGTCAAAGTGGTCGATACTATTTATTAGTTAAAGCTAATTACTTCTTTATAAATATTGTGAAATTTAAAATTATTTTTTTCTCTTTATAATTATTATTATTTTGTTTACTCGTAGTTTTGTGAACGGTGAACTATTTTGCTTTCAAAATAATAGTTTTTTGCAACTAGTAACAAATAAAGTATGCATGAAAACAAACAACTAAGTAAGTATATGAATATTGATTAAACATGAAACGGTATATTATTATTATTATCTTAATATAAATAAAATTAATTTAAAGTTAAAAAAATTAGCTTTTCAGCGACACAAATTGCATTTGTGTACAATTTATTTCTTACATTTTAATAATTTTGTCAAAATTAATAATCACACATATTTATATATCAGGAATCCACGTCAAGAATGAAATCTTCAGTTTGTTTTCAAACAATTTCATGAAGTCTTTCATCTGTTGCTCTTGTTGCCTTCTCGATTCCTAGGACATTTAAAAAAAAATATCGCAAAAAAGCAAATGCAATAGACAGCTAAATGAATTACTATAGAGCCGAGAGCAGATTTCTAAATGACGTATCATATGCGCGCGCAGCTACATCGGATGATCAGTAGCGTCACCGGTTGCCCTCGGCTAATAGGCTCCATTTACTACAATGCCCCGTCAAACATCTGCGCCACCAAATGTTGCCGATGTTGTTGCCGGTTAGGGCAACAGGCGGCAACATGTTGTTCTGTTGCGCCACCGATCGCCGTCGGCTAATAGGATCCATTGGATACAATAGCAAGCGACTCGCATAAGCAGCCAGTGGCGCCACAAATTGCTCTCGGCTAATAGCGCCCTTAGTTTTGAGACTTATCAGTCCCCCCTGCTTTCTCCCCCTCGGAATTACTGCCCTCTGACTGTTGCTTCCCCCTTTTCTCGCCCACTCTTTCCTGTTACTAGCCTTCTGAGGGAGAAACGGGGACTCCTCTTGCAGTCTTTCAGTGAATTCCGTTTTCTGCTGGTCTCTTCCTTCTAGCTGAGTACCCTCTGGTCTCCCCCCTTCCCCTAGTAGCTTAGCAACCCTGCACAAGGAGGGACGGGTTCACCAAGTTTGGACTTTCTCTTTGTGGACGCCCTGGTTCTTGGACAAAAGGCAGATCATGGGCCCCTGGACTATAAGCATTTCTTTTTATTTTACTGTAATTTAAAAAAAAAATTCCTTTCTTCCCCTTTTATTCTTGTGCTCTGCATGCGGGTGGGGTGTGAGGGGGTGGCTGCCCCGGCCTCCTTTATCTTCACTGAATTCTCTTAGATACCTTGCAGTATTTTTTGGGGTCATATCCCAACTTTAGTAACAGGATGGAACCCTCCATTCCAGACATGGACACTCTCCTTCAAAGCCCTCCTAAGGAAGAGCTGGATATAGAATATAAGATACATAGCACACAAACTACCCCATTTGATTTATTAGCAAAGAAGACTTCCGCAGTAGTGCACAAGATTCGTGCAGCGCTGGCAAAAGCGAAAGTCACCAAAAACAACAGAAAAAGTATTTTAGACGGAACTGTTCTCCTAATTGCACACTAAATGAACAGACAGCCCAAATCGGCACGCTTCAAGCCAGTCTCCCTGCTGGAAGTTGGAATCCATGAGTCCGATGGTCTCAAGGAACAAATTGCAGCTCTCAAAGCTGAGAATGAGAAACTAAAGACGGTGAATACAGCCCTTGAACAGAGGGGAACTATGCCCCAACTAGCTTCAACCCAGCAAATGGAAACCGCAAATGGTACTTTTACGGGCAAAGTAAAAAAATGGATACTGCCAAAAAAGCAGAGACCAAAGTTTGTTTCTCTTGTCTACCCCAAGGATGGCGAAACTTCCAAACGTCATTACTCGTCGTGTCTCTTTGGAGACACACGGTATCAAACGTGTATGTCGATTGGGAAAATCAAAATAGCCCGCGAGTGTTTTCGCAAGACTTTCCTGATTCTTTTCCTCAGCATTCGCAACTTCATCGTCAGCAGTCCCGAACCTCTTTGACGCCCTCTCTGACGCCTTTTCTCGAGAGAGGGCACGGTGCGTGACCCCCGATTCATTCCATCAGCCGTCCCAGATGTTTACAGTTCACCCGGAGCAGCATTGGGCGAATCGTCCGTCCTCCCAGGTGTCGACTCGTCCATTGTGTCGGTTTGCCACCACTCACCCGGACCAGTATCAAGTAACTCATTTTTTGTACTCTGTTTATTGACGCCGTGTTTGATTTATTTTTTTATCTTATTTGATTTATTTTTTTATCTCTAGTGTGTATTTACTTTTTTAAATCCCGGTGTGTTTTTTATTAGACTCGGTGCTTGCGCGTTTTGACCCTTGTCTTTTGGAAGCGAACGATACGACTTTTGGTGTCGTGGTGTATTTTAAAAGTTTTTTTGTGATGATGTGTTTACGTTTTTTTAATTATATATATACATAAGTGTTTGCATAAGTGTTATGATTTTATGTATTCTTTTTGTTCCACTTTTCGCTTTTTAAGGCATTTTTTTATTATTGACTCGTTATGACTTTTGTTCTTTGTGTGTTTGTTTAGCACTCTGTCAATAGAGTCTTTTTGTTTGTAGTGTGCTTTTAAATAAATAAATTCATTCATTCATTTGATATCTTTCCAGTCCACCACACCTCATTCATCGTTCCACGTGTCAACGCCTGGTTATCCCAGTTCATCACTCCTATGGCACCCGAGCAGGCGGCTTCTCACCCATATCAGGCACCCGCAACGACGTACCCGTCTTCCCACCCATATCAGGCACCCGCAACGACGTACCCGTCTTCCCACCCATATCAAGTTCTTCAAACCCCTGTTATGTTTTCCCCAGGTTCGCCCGATCAGCTCGCTAACGTGATGTTGTGAAACCGAACTTTTTAGACTCTGAATCTCAATAGGTGGCGCTAGTTGTCCAGAAGAATTGTATCAAGCCGTCTTTATGTCTGTTAAAAAAATGATTTTGGTGGTGCAGTTGTGATTTTTTTCTCGCAACGCCAGTTATGGGGCGTTGTCGAAGTCCCTACATAAAGTTTAAAATTGTAAATAATTCTGTAGTATAAATATAAGTGTTTGTGTTTGATGTGTGTAAGTGTCGAAAAGTAAATAAGTTTTTCATAAAGAGATGACTCGCGTTTTACTGAGTCGATTGAGCTTTATTTTAAAGTTCTCATTTTGCAGCAGAAAATCGGCACATAGCTTGGCTACCCAGGTGAGTACGAAATACACTATACTTTCTTTCTGAGCAGGTGGAAAAGTGTGTCCTGTTTATATTTAAAAGTTTTTATCCTTAACCTGCATATGTCGGGTAGACATAGATATATCTAAATGTTGGGGAGGGAGGAATATACTTAACTTCTGTGTTTGCGCGAAGTCAGTAGTTTTCAGTTTCGTTTTTACATTTATGTATACAGTAGCTTTACCCCAACATTAGTGGCGTCCGCGACAGGACTCTTAAGGATTTTACCAACTGCTCAAATTGATTGATAGAAGGTTTTGTTAGTTTTTTATTAGTGTTGCATTGAAGTATATTTTATTTTGTGAAAAGAATTATTTAGAACTTATAGGGTAATTCTTAGGTTAAATATGGAAGCTTTAAAGACTAAACGTGCCGGTTTGCGTATTTCTTTTACAAAGACTGCTACCGTTATAAGAACGGAAATAGCTAAAGAGGATATTTCTTTAGGAGTCGTAAAAGATAAATTTACTAAATTGGAGAAATTACAAATGGATTTAGCAGTACTTGATGACAAAATTCTTGATTTGTTAATTGAAGCAGGGTGTCGGAAACCACCAGGGACTGAACTTAACTGAAGAGAACTTTCCTTCCCCGCCACCAGGGGTTTTGTTTACCTTGCTCTCTCTTGGTTTTAGCGGCCAACTTTGCTACGCGCGTTTTTGTAATCCCCTTTTTCTAACTTTTGTAAATGTAAAATTAATCATGTAAACTTAATCATTATTAAATATTTTCATTCTTAAAGATTTACTCCCTGACTTCATACCTGCCACATAATAATGAGATTTCAGATTAGATTAAAGCCACTCCACTATGAAGAAATCCTGATACGACCAAACAAAGGTAAGCGTTAGTTACCTATAATTTAAAGATGTTTTGATCGTAATACAGGGGCTTCGGAAGAAGCAGTCTCTGGTGAAATTGAGCAACGTGAAATCTATTCAGATGAATTTATAACCTTGACCCGTCAAGTAAATGAAAAATCACAATCTTTGAATGAAATAAATTTAGATACGAGGTCACTTGATGGTTCTAATTCATCTTATAGTAAAAGCAAAACGTACAAACTTCCGAAACTTGAACTCAAGAAGTTTGATGGGGAATTACTTGATTGACTTCCATTTTGGTCACAATTTGAAAGAATTCACAATGACCCCGATTTACATGACAGTGACAAATTTTCCTACTTGGTTCAATGCATGAAACCGGGTTCACGGGCAAAGGAGTTCACTGAAAGCTATCCAGTGACATCAAAAAATTATGATGCGGCTGTTACGGCTCTAAAGGAACGTTTTGGGAAATCGGATCTACTAATCGAAGTATATGTTCGTGAATTCATTAAAATGATTATTTCCAATGTAAAGTCAGTTAATAAATTGCCCCTTGATAAACTCTTCGATAAAATTGAGGCTCAATTGAGGGCTTTAGAATCCTTGGGTTTAAAACCAGAAGAAAATACCTCATGGTAATACCCTATGGTAGAGTCTAGCCTCACGGAGGATGTTTTAAGAGCTTGGCAAAGAAGTTCTCTTTTTAACGAGCCAGAGGATTCTGATGTACCCCGCCTTACCAATTTAATGAAATTTTTGAAAGCGGAGGTAGAAGGTGAGGAAAGGTTGAAACTGGCCCGGAGTGGGTTTGATACCAGTCATCGTAAAGAAGAGTATCAAGTGAAGGGTGAAAATAAGGGGAAATTTAAATTTTAAAAAATCGACAAATATCCCTACTGCTTCAGGTTTTCTTACAACTAAAGATCGTTCCTGTATTTTTTGTAATAGAGCACATGAGAGCAAAAATTTTTATGATGCCCGTTTATTATCACTCGAGGAAAAGATTTCTAAAATTAAAGAGAAAAAATGTTGTTTAAAATGTTTAGAACCCAATCATGTTGCAAAATTTTGTAAAGAATTTATTCGTTGCTATATTTGTGGAAAATCGCATGCAATTTCCTTGTGTCCAGAAATACGTTCCAAAAATGAAACTCCAATGGGAAAACAATCTACCGAAAATGTACAAATAGCCACTGCCAGACAGACTTGCACATCGGAAGTAGCTTTGATGACATTACAAGTTAAAGTAGCGGGTATCAATAAGAATAAGAATATTAGAGCGCTCTTAGATTGTGGATCCCAAAAGTCTTATATTTCGAGATCAGTAGCCGCAGAGTTGGGCTTATCAGCAATTTCTAAGGAAACAGTAGCTCACACTTTATTCGGGGGTGCCAGAACTGAGCCAAAATGGCATAATAAGTATCGCGTAAAATTGTGTTCTCTAAGTCAGTACGAACACCCAGATTTGGAATTTGACTTTTTAGATCAGGACATAATTTGTGGGAATATACCGCGTATTTCCAAAGGCCCAATATTGAAAGAATTAAAACGCAATAAAATTTGGTTATCAGATATTGGGTCAGATTGTCCGAAGATTGATATGCTCATTGGCAGTGATATTTATGGGAAAATTCTCACGGGGTTAGTAAAGCAATTAAAAGGAGGATGGACAAGCCGTTAATACAAAATTAGTTTGGGTTGCGTGTGGAAAATTCGATGATTTTCCTATTCAAAATGATCAAAGTGCTTCAGTTTTGTGTGCAGGTTTGGCTGTCAGGGATTACAACATTTCCGACCTTTGGAATTTAGAAACGATAGGAATATTAGATGCTCAGCATAACTTAACTAAAGCTGCTGAAGAAGAAATAGCCCATGAACAGTTTTTGAATTCCTTAAATAGAAATGAAGAAGGTCGTTATTGTGTGGGCTTACCGTGGCTAGGAAATGATCAACAATTACCAGATAACCGTTTTGTAGCTGAAAGGAGGTTATTCAGTGTCACGCGAAAACTTAACTCTCTAAATAAGTATGGGGATTATGATCAAGTTTTTAGAGACTGGATTGGTGAGGGTGTAATTGAAATGGTACCTGATAATGAACTTAACTTTAAGGGACACTACCTTCCACATCATCCGGTGTTTAAACCAGATAGTGCTACAACTAAGATATGACCTGTCTTTGACGCATCGTGTAAAGTTAACAGATCGCCCTCGCTTAATGATTGTTTGTTTAAAGGGCCAAATTTAATAGAAGAAATCCCTTCAATTCTGTTGAGATTTAGAGAAAAATGCATATGTGTTACATCCGATATTAGACGAGCATTTTTACAGATAGAATTGAAGAAAGAGGACAGGGATTTCTTAAGATTTTTATGGTGGGAGAAAGATAATGTTGTAAAGGTATTCCGCCATAATAGAGTAGTTTTTGGAGTGACATCCAGTCCTTTTTTATTGGGAGCAGTTATTAGATTCCATTTGTGTCAAGTGCCCACGGAACAAAGAGTTATTGCTCAGAAATTAGATAGGTCATTTTATATCGACAACTGTGTGACATCTGTAGATAATGAAGAGGAATTAGAAAACTTTATAAAATATTCTACAGAAATCTTGGCTGAGGCAAAAATGGATCTACGCTTGTGGACCTTTGGTCCAATAGAATATCATGCTGTCTTATCTACAGATTTTACCACAGAATCCACATTCGAGAATCCTGTACCAGTTTTAGGGATTATTTGGGACAGAAAAGATGATAACCTTTCTATAAATATAAAGGATGTTTCAGTTTCAGAAAATTTATCCAAAAGGGAAATTTTATCCGTAACACAGGCTATTTTTGATCCTCTGGGTTTCTTAGCACCTGTGTTATTACCTGCTAAACTGTTACTCCAACAAATATGGGCAATTAAATCGGACTGGGATACTCCCTTACCAGAAGAAATTAAAGTAAAGTTTTTGAAAATTTACAAATTCTTACTGATTTGAAAATGCCTCGCCGAATAGGATTTGGAGATAAAAGTTCTTGGTCACTTCATGTGTTTTGTGATTCTAGCCAGCAGCCTTATGCAACTGTAATTTTTTTGAGGTGTGAATATGACGGAAAAAATATTCATACGTTTCGTTTCTGCTAAATCGAGAGTTGCGCCATTAAAAAAGTTAACTATTCCTCGCTTAGAACTCATGGCATGTGTTTTGGGTGTGCGTCTTTCAAATTATCTGACAGAAGCGTTATCACTGTCCGATATCCCAAAATATTTCTGGACCGATTCCACCACAGCTCTATTTTGGATTAAAAGGAATGATCAATGGGGAACATTTGTTGGCAACCGAGTTAGGGAAATTTGTTCTGTCACAAAGGTAAATCAGTGGTCATATGTGCCAGGTCAATCAAATCCGGCAGATTTACCTTCCAGAGGCTGCTCCCCTCTTCAGTTTTCAAAACTTGCATGGTGGAAAGGACCTGTTTGGTTAAAAGGTCCCCCAAACAGCTGGCCAAAATTAGAAATTAAACCGGATGAGGCCTTAATTTCTTCTGAACGTCGGAAAGGAACTAATTTGAGTGTACAAATTAATTTAAATGCTTATCCTAATGAAAGTAAATGGTATAAGAGATTTTCACAATTTACAAAGATAGTTAGGGTTTTAGGATGGGTAAAAAGATTCATCAGGAATTGCCAGAATCTGTTTGTTAATAAAGAACCTTTCCTATCTACTGATGAGTTGCAGGAATCTAAAAACACACTTTTTTCACTTGTTCAGGGTGAGAGTTTTCCAGAATCTGGAAATTCAGTAAATGGTATTTTGGTCGAGAGAGATCAGAGGGGCCTACTGAGGGTGAAAACAAAAATCATAGAAAGAGATGATGACTATGCTTTCAGATATCCCATCTTGTTGCCTTCGAAACATCATGTTGTTGACTGTTTAATAAGGGAATATCATTTAAAACATTCCCATGCTGGCATACAAACTCTGCTTGCTATTATCAGAGAAGAATTTTGGATAATTGCCGCCAGACGCACCATTAGAACAGTTGTGAAAAAATGCGTGCGATGCAAGAGATTTACGGCAAAACCTCCAACAACGTTTCCTATTCAATTGCCATTAGACAGAATTCGTGATGCGGCAACATTTGAGGTAACTGGTATTGATCTATGCGGCCCTCTGATTCTCCGATCTAAAACAAAAGCTTGGGTAGTTCTGTTTACATGTGCCGCGTACAGATGTGTGCATCTGGAGGTAGTCACATCCATAAACACCGAGTATTTTATTCAAGCTCTGCGTCGCTTCATTGCCAAAAGAGGCCGGCCGTCTGTTATTTACACGGACAATGGCACAAATTTCACCGGGACTTCAACACTGTTGAGGAAAGTTGATTGAGAAAAGGTGGTTTCTCAGGAAACGTTAAATCAAATCAATTGGAAATTCATCCCACCCATTGCAGCATGGTGGGGCGGATGGTGGGAGCGATTGATTCGTACCACCAAGAATTTATTAGTGAGGGTCCTTGGACAAGCTTCAGTAAATTACGAAGAATTACTCACTATTTTATGTGATGTCGAATCCCTTTGCGTTTCGATACTATGTGGTCTTTCAGAAATGGTTTTTACTATTCTAGAGATAAAGCCGCAATGAGGCTCATTTGTAAGAGTGACATTTTTTTATGGAAAAATTAGTAATTGTTGGATGAATATATTCTCCTCAGAATCATTTACATCTGTAATCATTTTTCAAAAATATTTTACACATTGAAGGAAGTATATGAAACGAAATATATATATATACCTCATGGGTTTATGCAAGTTCTATCACTATTTTAAAACAAGTAATTTATATTTAAAATTTTAATAAAATTTCTCTCGCACATTGCGAATGAATAAATATTTCTTCAATTTAAAGCTTGGTTGTATATATCCTAGCTGGTAAGAACAAGTTAGTACCATAATTTCAAATTGATTTTACCAAAACTATGTGTCTCACTCAACCTTTCACGTATACAAAGACATTTTTAAATGCACTGCAGATACGCACGCGTTTTAATTTATCCATACCATGTTTCGTTGAAAGGGGTGGAGAGGAATATTATTTTCTGAGGCGTGAAATTTTATTGTTTTATCCGAGCACTACAATTGATTATTATTGCTATCGTCTTTTGTACGATCAGTTCTATACTCCTACGCGTTAGCCATTCTTCAATGGATGAATTTTGAGTGTCATATTTTAAGTGTAATTTTTCAAAGATTTCTTCAACGGAACTAAAAAAGTTGATAGATCGGAAATTTTGAATCAGTTCCAAGTCCTGCTTTAGCATATGAAGTGAGAATAAAGTCGCCGAATTCGAGGAATTCAAATGATAAATTAGAAGCATCCATTCATTAAAATGATTTAGGAAATAAGTAATTGAGTTAATTGTAAGGGTGAGGACTTCAATATTTGGATATTATCTGTGCCGGATTTGTTCAATTTCGTGACAATTGCAATAATTTGAGCTGAAGTAAAGAAGGATGGTGTTGTAACTTGGCTGTTGACATTATATGGTTACTATTGTTGGTGTTTCGAATACTATATTTATCGATTCATTATCAGAAGGTTCAGGAATTTCTTGGAATGTGTAGGCAAGAACAACTGTTCTGAGCAACTGAAATCTTTAAGAGGCAACATGAAGTTCCTTTATCAATTAAAGCTTGCACGTTATCACATTTATTAAGTCTGGAAATTAGTTTTAGTATTCAGAAAAGGCAAATACCTTTTCTGAATTAGAGGAAACTAAATTTGAAGGACCTAAATTAAGGCAAATTTTGATATATAAAAATATATATATATATATTGGTAAACATATATTGAAAATAGTATTGTGTTTGGTCATTAAAAGAGAGTGGCCGAAATTACAGCTACTAGACATACTAGGCATGCGGGAAACGTGTGTTCTAGTGTTAAAAGTATTTTCAATTGGTATAATTCTACTATCTCATATTAATCATTAGGGAATTTTTTTATCTACTTTTTGATAGATTTATTGCAAAGCGAAACGACTCGGGAATAAATATATTCCAAACAATGTTTACTGTTACCTCTTCGGCTTTCAATGTGAATTAGTAAATGCTATATAATTTTAGGCTTTCCGCTAAAGTCATTAGCTTCACTTTGACTTCAGAATGGCCATAACTATAAAAATTGAAGTGGTGTCTAGTAAGTATAAAATCTGTATATGTTACGCAACGAAAAAATTTCACCGCCTCCAGCGGCAAATTTCGAAGATAGCTTTTTAACTCACAAATGGTATGAGATAAGGAAAAAATTAATTGCATACTTTTAAAGCATAATAGATTCAATGCAAAAAATACATCATTGCCATGTTATTCTAAGAATAGGACTCAAAAAATGCACATTTATTTGTTTAGGATTTCAAAACCTGCGGCTTCACGTGTAGACTGCATGCCTCTGAAACTACCGTGTTTCGAAAATTTGAACAAACGGTTCAGGCAAACACGGTTGCGGAAACTAATGACGGGCGTTGCTGAGACAGTTTACTCTTGCTGCAACTTTTGCACGAATCACTCTGCAGTTCACTAAAATTTTCATGCGGAAATAATACGGATAATGATGCATGATTTTCGGGCAATGACGTATACAAAGTGCAGAACGCCAATTACTGATATAGGCGATACTGATATATTTGATACTGATACTGATAAGAAATTCTAGACATGCTGTCGAAGTTCGAAATTAAGTAAGCTCTTCAGCTAACGTTTGGTAGGGAGTTAACAATAACAGGCTGATCGGTCTAATATTTTAATTAGAAATTACAGTTCAGATGTGTTTTGTTGCAGCAAGAATAATAAATGAACCTACGACAGGAAAGGTCTCCATTCTTGAATGCTTCGTGAAGGCGTAGTTTCTGAAACACACACCAAACAAATTCGAATTATGAACTGCAATTCTTAATTCTAATGTGTCCAATGTATCTTTTCGTAGAAAATTAATGATAGTCTACAACTTTGTATCTTATTTTTTCCCCGTTTCTCATATAGTGTTCGAGTTAAGAACGCTAACTTATAATTTTGGAACTAGGTTAAGATTTAAGCAAACAGCCACCTTTTAATACCTAAACACCACATTTATAACTATAGCTGTTTCTGTTCGGAAGGAAAGGGTGCGATAGGGTGGCTGAAGACTTCAGCGCGTACTCTGCTTGTTTCAAAAATGATCATTGATATTTTTTTATATCAGGGTTGAAAATTTTATCATTTTGTCAAAAAATTAAATTATAGCATTGTAGATGCGAGTGGGCCTCCCTTTTCTCCTGACAACCGACACTGATTACATTATTTGGACCATCAATAAGCAAGAACTTAACCCTCCCAAATGACTAACTATTCAAAACAAAACTTCCCATAATGCAATTTTACGTAATAGCGAATCCTTTAAAGAAATGTCACTTCATACTATAACTGGTCCGAAAAGTGTTTCCTGCTCGTCCGCAACATTCCACCGGTGTTCTCCAATTAGTTACTTTCCACTTCGTATGAATCAATTAGATTCTATCATTTCCTTCCAACAGCATGTGCACCATTTCACTGCGTTTTCCCTCACAGCTAATTTATTAACGTCTCAAGCAGGTCGTGAAGGGTGTTGGGAAGGGTGATGAATAGACTAGAATAGGCAGTAAAACGAATTTCCTTACACCACATAGAGGAGGGAAATATAACGCCTGTCATTTATTATAATCAATCTATAATTTAATAAAAACAGTGAATTTATTTATTTCAGAAATAATCTTCGGAAATTACAAGCAGGATACATCAAAACTTGTTGTTATGTGTAAATTTTTACTTCAATGAACTAGGTAACTAGGTCTAATTGGTAGGTAGGTTTATCATATTTATTCATCAGAATGAATAAGGTGGTACATGTTTCACATGCGATGGATTTTAGAGTGTCTAGGAATAAATATCTCCAATCAGCAACTAGTTCTTGCAAGAAATGCTTCTTCTGTTCTTTATCCTTATTTATGGTCGTATTGTAGCATCAGGTAATTAATAAATCATTTTCCTACCCATGTTATAAACAAAAATCATGTGGGTTGGTTGGTTGTGTTTAGTTTTATGGCGCAAGAGCCATGTTTGGCTATGGTGCACAAAACGTATGGTGGATAAAAAAGATCACGGTGATAAAAGTTAATACGGTAATAAAATTCTAAAATCATTGTGCGATTACTGATAGTCAGGGACGCATATAAACATTCCCTACTCCAGTTGAGTCCGATAGCAACCTACGACGAATCTGATTGGACGACCGAATGCGAGAGTCTTTGAAAACCGAAACTTTATCGTTTTATTGCCGGCCGCTTCTTTCATTTCGTTGTGTGTGTTTTCGACTACTTGTTCTCTGCGTTGACTAATATGGCTCTTCAAAATTCAGAACTTCCTTCTTCTTTCGAAAATGAAGCTATACAAACAGATTCGGAAAATACTATCCTTCGATCTAATTTGAAGAATATATCCGACGTCAAAGCTTGGATAGCCGAATATGGTAGAAATACCAACACGAAATGGAATCTTCGACATTCTAATCCATCTGGTGTACGATTCGTGTGCTCGTAAGTAGAAATAATTATTTCAAATCTTTATATTTAATTGATGTATCAGCTGTTATTTATAATATTAAAATCATTATATTTCAGTCACAAGTACGTATGTCACCACAATTCTTTCAATAAAGTTCCTAGTAGCCAGAACAAGAGAGGAATCTCAAAGAACTCAAATTGCCCAGCTACTATCACCATTAAAGTCAAGTTGGATACCAAAATTATAAGGAAAAGGGATGAATATGCTATGGTTTGTTAAGATTCAACTGTATCCCACACAGCACACCCTACTCCCAAGGACTTCCCCATGTACGTACTTCGCGGGAGGCTGTGGTATCCAAAGGAGGTCCCGGCGGTGCCAAAGCACGCGCAAAGGACGGCCAAAGGAAATCGAATGTCCGCCTAAATTCCTCCTTTCTATAGCGCTGCGATGTCCTTCACGGGAGGTGGGGAACATCTCTGAGATAGCCGACGTGGGAGGCTTTACTGACGCAGGTCATGGGATGGAGGCTCGTTTGCGTTTTAAAGGACCATTTTCATAGGTTTTCGCACAAGAAGATTTATTCAGAATCCTCTTATAAATCTCTTATTTTCTTAACCGATTTTAAACTGTTTTAATTTTATTTTGTCTTTTTTTTAAAAATAATATTCATTCGGCGCTAATTTCTTTATCAGCGCATGAATTAATTACTTGAAATATAAAAGTGTAATCGCTTTTACCTAAGCTTATTCTTTTTTACAAGATAAAAACTTACTGGATACAAATGACTTTAAATAGAAAATGGTATTTATAGTGATATAGTTGTGAATATGTGACAGTTTAAAAAAAAATCACTCATTGGAGCTAAGGTGTACATTAAATTAAAATAACCATATACAGTGTCAAATTTTATCGTAGAATGAAATCAAATAAGAGCATTTGTATTATAATTTAATAAGAGCATTTGTCTGATATACACTTAGGAGCTGTAGAAAATTCATGAACATGTATTGGTATTCAAATTTATGGCAAAATTATATTTACCTGGTTAATTTTCTCCATTTTTACATTTCCTAAATATACAATAAATCTTTTCGGTATTCTTTTTTTTTTAAATTCATAAACTAAACACAAAAAAATAAATGTATGATTTTTCTCAATTTAGCAGCATTTTATTACAGTACGTATATTTATAAAGCTATACAGTAGAACTCCGGGAATCCAAACTAATTGGGGGATGACCTTTGTTCGGATTTCGGGGAATTCAGATTATCAGGAAATTCAGTAAAATACTCTTGATGCAGTAGATTTTGACTCTTTGTGCTCTGTGAAGGTTTACGGAAAGAGCAGGCGGCAATTCTTACGGTACAGAGGTAAACAAGTTGAGGGTAGAAAGAAAATATCCGAGTTTTTTTCTACTCACTAAGATTCTCATTCCCTCTTGAAGAACAAATCGAGTTTTTTTTTAGTTTTGTTTCGGATTCGTAAATGTTATTTTTCCTTCATTTTTCTGTAAATTTTTCAGAAAATTAAAATATATATATATATATATATATGTTCGTATAATCAGAAATTTTGGATTCTCGGGGTTATACTACGTTAATAAATACCCTTACTTTTTTACAAATACTGATAATAAGGTGAAAGGTAGTAGAAAATTTTCCCCAATTCCTTTCCATTTTTTAAAATTTACAAATATACATTAAATTAATTTTTAATTATGATATTATAAGCATTTACATGCTAATAAAATCACATAATAATTGTGTTTTAGTTCTTTATATTTTTGAAAATTTTAGACAATTACAAATCTTTTATTTAAGGGCAGATGTATTCTTCCAAATAAGGGTCAAAACGTCACAATTTGTTATTTATGTATTTATAAATTGAAAACATTCATAAATTTACATGGTAGTATAAAGACCTATCAGTTATGTTGTGACGATTGTAATTGCTTTGAGATGTTGAAAAATATTTCCAATTTTTATGAAGTTTTGAAGCTTTGTAAAACAAGTTTTTGATGAAGTTAAAAATCTAAGTAACTTATTTTTTTATTAATTTTTAGTTACTCTTCAGAGCGAAAGGTCACACATCTCAGTTAATTACGTTATTTATTTATATTCATTTTTCAAAACGATAGGAAATTTCTAGAAATAAAGTTTGCATGAATTTTTTTATGAGAGTATAATTGATCGAATTAAAACCTGTATTAATACGTATTTAAAAGTTCGTGTTTAACAATTGTTCACTTATTTCAGCATGTATCCTTTCATGAGTTTCAGAGGGCCTACCCGACATATGTGAACATATATTACGCATCTATTTCTGTACTTGAGCTATTTTCATATATTAATTTATAACTATCGCATTGCTTTCGGTGAGTTGCTGGTTCGCCCTCTAATATGAATTTAAATAATTAAATAATTAATAATAATTCATTTAAACTTCATTTAATTTGCACGTTTAAAATTTTTAGCATTAGCTATTTTGAATTAAATCTATCCAACGAAATTAATTAAAATGGAAGGTACGGAACTGAATGGATAGCTTTTTTTTGGAAAACAAAAGATTTAAGCTGTGATTTATAAGAATGACTTCCATAAACAAAGTAATATGGGAAAAAGTTAATGTAGATTAAATTTTAAATGATTTCATACTAACCATTCTCTTAAAGAAGCAAAGTAAAATATAATTGCTATGTAAGTCATATCTATCCAAAATTCCTCAACAAGAAGCTTTGAAACCGCATAGTGTGAATAGCTCTTTGAGAGTCCAATTGAATGTATAATTATAGAATGCATGTACTAAGCATGCATTCTATTATTATTCTATATTTTATAATTATTCAGTTCTATGTGTCGTTATGATCAACTACTCAAGATCCCTTAAATAAATTTATTAAAGAGTATGGCGAAACACGCCGTTTCTTTTGTTGCATGATTCACAGTTTACTCGCTGTATTAACAGCTGAGAGAGCAACATACACCAAGAAGTACATTCCTTCCCTCATTGACGAACATGGGAGGCTCAGATTCTGCAAAGGGGTGTGTTTTGGTGTCTCCGTTGTTGAAACCACAGAAGTTAAAAGCCGGAAAAGCGTTCCCTACTGTAATACAATTCTCGTCGGGGGACAAAGGATCTGCTTCGCTCGAGGGTTTCGGGGTCACTCCATCTTCCCTTGGAATACCCGGCATGAGATACATTGAGAACAGTGAAGCGAGCAATAAAGCAATAAATCAACAATGGAAAAGAGCCCTTCCTAGATTTTTCCACAGGCGTTGTCGCACAGATTCAGTACTCACGTATCCGGGAAACGGCGGCAATTTTCAAAAGAAACCGTTTTGCATTCGCGTACCTAGTGTCCAAGAAATATATTTTTAAACAAAATAGACGATATTGGGTACATATATTTGTTGATTCTAGGCTTAATAGGAGTAGGATTTATACGTCTTTTGGGGATTTACGACAAAACCTTGATAGGTTTTTCAATTATTTCCGAATGAGTGCCCAATCATCTGGCGAACTCGCGGCAAAAATTATTCTTAAGATTCAGTCACAGAATATCTGGATGAGATTGTCTACACCTCCTATTGAAATGTTAGCTGTAACTATAAGATAAGCGAAATATTTATTCGGAATTCAATAGGAATGACAGAACTAAAGATAAAATAACTTTTTCTGCATATGTAAACATTGTTTTTAATTAATAATATACCTCAATAAATAATTCAATATCTACATTATCAAAATTGCTGGCGATGATTTCCTGATAATTAAAGTCAAAATTTTTTACTTAAAGTATAAATCTAAATAAATAAAAGTGAAACTCACTCAGAAATAGATTTTCCTTCATATTTTTCTCGCATATATAACCAATATGCGATAAATATTATTGCTTATATTAATTATTAAAATAAGATAAATGATTAATTAAAAATTCATCTTGTTTATTGGTTATGTATTATTGATTAAAACTTAAATAATATCGGGTTATCCAAAACTGTTTTCATTTTTGCCCCGCATCTATTAAGGCCGGCCCTGGAGACAAATAGCTGCCCGTGAATTGTAGCATCTAATTGCATCCTGTTGGAACTAACTTTCTTATTCCTTCTGTAAAATACGCATCTTATTATAATAATAAAATGGCGCGGCACATTTTAACCTAGCAACATGTAACTGGAATAAAACATACTGATATAAGTAACTGAAACATTTTTCAACATACTTTAGGTTTTTCTTAATATGCTAATTATCTTTAAAAAACTTGCAGATATCAGAGTAAAATTTATGAAATAAAAAAGAAGGTAAATTCCTTAGCTTTCGACAATAGAAGAGAAACAGGCAAATAAATATTTGTTTAAATAATAACCAGCGGGAGTGATCTCCCCTAAACTTTCTCGTATACTTTCTAAGCGGAGATTCGTCAAAATCTCGAGTTCGAATTTTTTTTGACGATTACAATACTTTCTCTTTGTATACTTCGTATACGAGAAAGTGAAACAAACAAACAAATCTGAAATCAAATATCTGTTGCCACGTTTCAAAAAAAATATTACTTGGAAGCAGGTGCGATAAAATAGGCGATGCAATGAATACTAAAGCGAAAATTCTGCTTTGGAATTGAATTCCCAAGAAAACAATTTATACTACCACAACCGTAACAATTGCAAAAGCGCGTGAATAAAAGATTTGCTGAAATAATGAGATCAGTTTGAATTTTATTTACAACAATAAGAAAATTGTTACAATTCATGTTTGCAAACATTATTTATTGCTGTAAATAAAATTTAGAACAACAGATTGCTACCATTAAGCATGCGCATGAGAATCGGATTAAAAGAACTTGAATATGCAATTTGAACGCCTCTTTTTGACGGATTTGGCCCAAAATTTTATACGGATCTACATTTATGACAAGAAAACTGTGTACCAAATTTTATCCATCTAGCTATTCAAGTTTTTGAGTTATAGTGTTCACATGACCGCGGACATACAGACAGACAGACTTCCCGTTGACGGATTTTGTCCAAAATTTGATAGAAACCTACAAATTTTGTTTAAAGACCACATACCAAATTTCATCCCTATAGCTCTAATAGTTTTCGAGTTATCGTGTTCACAGACAGACACACAAACAGAGAGACATGATTCTAAAATTGTGTTTTTCGGACTCAGGGAGGTCTAAAACGTGGAGATTCGTCAAAATCTCGAGTTCGAATTTTTTGACAATTACAGTACTTTCTCTTTGTATACTTCGTATACGAGAAAGTAAAAACGGTTTGAATTGTATTGCAACACTGAAAAGTATTGTTGCAAATTATGCCAAAAATAATTTTAAAAATTCATTACTATTAGCTAAAAAATGTACAATCCCTTAATTAGCATGATGGAAAAGGTAATTTTTCGCACTTTTAGATGATTTTAAAAGTGATTTTTGTGGTGTAATAATTTCTAAGTTTATAAAATGGAAGGCCAAAATGTCGATTAATTTTTAATTGCACATTCCCACCCTTCAAAGTACGTTTGTGCTAAATTCCATGCCTCTAGGTTGAACGGTCTGCCTTGTAGAGAGCCAACTCACACAGATTCTATTTTAATATTAATAGAGATATTTTATATTTGATTACAATGTTGAAAAAATTCCTGAACTATTTCGATACGGAAATTTCCCTGATTACAAGAAGAGAAACCCTGTCTTTGAACTTAAAACCTTTCATTTACCAAGCTATCGTACAAACCCCATCTATTGACAATATGAAATTGCAAAATTAAAGGGGAAGAAGCTGAATTTGGACCTGCACCTAGATTTGAGCGGTATTATTACTTCAATTTTATAAAATATAATATTTTGTATAATAATATATTTTGTATCATGTAACCAACAATAACTGGATCATGTAAACTATATATATTTTTTCCATGTCATTCTTTTATAAATTTTACATTGCAGTCTATTTTGAATTCTTGTTAATGCCTTTCCTTGAAAAGAGAGAGGGAAACAATAATGTCTTTCTCATTTTTTGTTTCATGGTAAATATTAGATTATATTCGGCTACAGTTAGATTAATTTGTACTTATTGGGGGAAACTGGCCCTCATTATTGCAGTTTATTTCAGTTTTTATCATATAACCAGCATTAACTGGATCATGTAAATTATATATATTTTTCTATGTTTTTCTTAAATAAATTTATCTATGTAGTCTATTTCAATTCTTTGTTAATGCTTTTTCATTAAAAGAGTAAAAGAAACAAAAATGTCTTTCCTTTTTTTTATTCGTGGTCTGTGATTGTTAGCTTATTTTTTTGTATTAATTAAGGTACCCCATTCATTTTTAAAGACCAATTTGAAATCTCTTTTTCAGTTTGGAATACACATTAGCTTTGTTTCGTATTCGTAATTTTCCTTCATTTTTTTCAGTTAAAGTTTTTTTCTAGAGAAAATGAAAACAAATGTTCGGATTCCCGGGGTTTGGATTCTCGAGCTTCAATTATATTAATAAATACTCTTACTTTTTTCTAAATACTGATAATAAGGTGAAAAGCAGAAGAAAATTTTACTCAATTCCACTACATGGAAAATTGGATGACATTTTTATTTTACAAATACATATTATATTAATTTCAATTACGATATTGCATTATTTTGAAAACATTTATTTGTAGAATCAAATACTATTTCGAGATTTTCTGCATTGCTTTGTTATCTATAAAATTATATGAAGGAAAACTATATAGCTCTAAGAAACTGAATTAGAGTGTTTGCTGTCATTAATATTCTGAAGCATTTTTAAATAAAGAAAACGATAACATTACATTCATTATGATATTTTGAAAATAATTATTTTTCATTCAGACGACTGTCTTTGTCCTTTAAAGCTCAAAATGTTTTTTCATAATTGATAAATTAACCACAAATGTGTATTCCATCGCAAGTTAAGCTTCAGATAGCAATCATGGCCACTTCAGCGTTCCGTTTTACGTTCCATATAATTTTTAAAAATCTATTTAGTTTCATAATTTATAAATTACCTATCCTATAACCAAAGAAGATTTAGATTTAATAAAAAAATTCTCGTAATTTTTTACCATTTTGTTTAAAAATAATTTTAAATATTACTTTTGATTTTTTTTTTATGCACGATACTGAAACCTACTCTCTTGAAAAGGGCCAGCAATTAAATGTGTTGTTATTTTAATCAGAAAAAAATCAGCAATGAAATTTGTTAAATATTTCAGACGTAATTTTCTATAAACAAACGTCATTCCTATTGTCTATAATAATACAGTCAAATTATATAATAGTCCCAAAACAGAGATAAAAAAAAGAAAAAGTTATCATATAGTTTTGAAAATTGGTACAGGTGTTAAGTCGTGGGGGTTTCTTGATGACAGACTAAAAGTTCCCTGTCCCAGGAGGGAAGAAAGATAGTGTTACTTGATCGCTCAAAGGAGTCAGTTTCAGTAGCACTCCCGAGGTCATAAAGGCAGTCGGAAATGTACAATGCAGCTACGAGCTTAAATGTTTTTCCAAGGCATTCCCATATGCCCCCTGTGGAGCCACAGAGGGGGCACGTGTGTTGCTATTGTTATATTTTATTGCTGAACGACAGAAATCGGCTAGAGTGTACCGGGCAGTCCATCAATAGATTGTATTACGTCCACCCTCTCAAAACCGGGGATTTTTTTTATCTCTGGAGTCCGTGCCCTAGAGTAGGTAGCAAATAATACAAAAAAGTAATATCCTTTGAAAGAGGATAGAATTGCAGACATTTTAAGGAAGTCTGAATTCCATCCTCGGTTACTAAGTAATCAGCTGAGTTTCCTGTAGCAATCAATTTCAGGTAGCAAGCAATATTATTCTGCAGTCTCTCGAAAGTTTTTGACGAAAAACTCTGCAAAAGCAATTTATTTCCAATTAAAGGAAAAATTAAAAATATATTTTACATTTTAAGCTATAGAAAGTAATTTTTATTTCGTTTTGAAGAGCATTTATACCAAATTTCATCAAGATTGAGCAAACCACTGTAGATTTCTGTAAAGAATAAACTCACATTGCTTTATACATCTAAATGAATTATTTTTTTATCAATTTTATGACAGTAATTGAAGGTGTGGAAAGTAAATGGAAGTCCAGTTCATAAACTTTTCTTTATTAAAAACATGAATGAGATGAATAAGATTCACCACACAGGCGCTCACGCAGACAACTACACATACACTAGAACTGAACAAAGTTTCGCAGAGGAAGAGAGTTAAATGCAAGCGAGCGAAACGACAGCGCCAATCAGCAATGCTGAATCTGCATAAACTGCTATCGTCCGCCAACGCTTGCATCCAACAGTAATAATAAATAAATTTTAAGTTAGTATTTAATCCATTACATAAATACATTTTTCATCAAACTGATTTCCGAAATCGGAGTATTAATATTTAAATTTTATTAATGATATTAAGTGTAATATTATTAAGTATTATTAGTAAAAATTCAGTAGTTTTTACACAAGATTTTCTAACCTAGAATTTCATTTAAATACTTTTTTTAAAACCTACTGCAATAAATACTTCAGTTATATGCAGTTATCTAGAGATAATGGTGCACATTTCTTTCATTTTATAAATCATGTATTTTATGTTAGAAGCATGATGTAGTAATGCATTTGATTTTTCTGATTAAATATTTTAGTTTTTATAAAACTTAATTAGTTTAATTTTGATTGATTGAATTCTTTGATTATTTAAAATTAAATTATATTATTTGTCTGGGTATCTATTTTCAAACCATTATATCTATTTTATATGAATAAAGTGAATTGAAAAATAAATCCCAGGTAAGTATTTACCATTAAAAATAAATACCCAAGTAAGTATTTACCATTAAAAATTAATACCCAGGTATTTTACACCACTGATTATAGACTTTGTTAGGAATTATTTTCAATGAAAAAAGCTTTTAATTGTGGCTCTACTTTTGTTTCTTTTTCATCGGTCAAAATCCACTGACCTGCACAAAATTTAATTTTTTCAAGAGTTAAATCTTAGCAACACTGAAAATCATCTACACAGTCTTCCCCTGCGTGGATTTTACATTCCATCCTAGCAATAACCATTTTATTTTCTAGATTGAACTTTTTAGAATCGCTGAAGTCGAAGCCTCTGAAAAATAAAATGCAAAAAAAAAAAAAAACCCACCGCGCAACTGAAGATTGCATCCTTGCCCCTCATGGGCTGAATTGTGGTTTTCTCCGCGATAGTGATTCTGTATAAGGCATTCTGATTGGTCAGAACAATGGAAATTTTATAACTTTAATTTCTTTGTATTTATTAATTTGCGTCGATCCAATGTAGACCATTGAATTATAATTTTTTGGATTTCATATTCTTTTCTTTGGTTAATTTCAAAAGTTTTCCCGCAACCTAATAATATTACTTGAACGATAGCGAGGCATGTCCTGCGGCCTATTATCGGATTTACGTCAACTTGCCCAACACGTTTTCACCCTTGCGGAAATAGGAATGAATAGATTTTACAGTCTATAGACTAGAGAAAGAAGGAAACGCACTCTTGTTACAGATAACAATCTCACCGATCGTCTTCAGAGAAACCACAGGAATCTCATCTCCGAAATTGGGACGGCAAGAAAAGCTTCCCGTACCCCAACGGCAAGCAGCCACCCCATGCACAGATTACCCTCCCTCAGTCCCGCGATAAGAAAACTGCTGGGTAACTTTGGAGGGTGGCAATATGTGTACCTTTTGACTCTTTTTTTAAAATTTTAATTTTAAAAAAATTAAGCGAATTTTTGAGTTTTTCCTTAATAACTGCCGAAAGTTCTACCGCAGAAAAATCATTTTTACACCATCTGAAAGTGCAAAAAATTACCTTCTTAATGATATCAATTAAGTTGCCGGACAATCTTTTCTCTAATTTTAATAGCCTTTTTAAAATATATTTTGGCATAATTTACAACAACGTTTCATTGTTGCAGCGCATTTGAAACCGTTTTCATTGTTTAAGCAAGTATTTAATTGCGTGTTTTTCTTTTAGTGTTGAAATGCGAAGTAATATCTTAATACATTTTCTTTCATATTCATTTTCATGTAAGTCTTTATGGAATCTGTAAATAAAGCTCTCTAAGACATTATATATATTAGGAAACATATTCAAAAAGCTGAATGGTTATGGTTGCTACGTTTTCATTCTTTTAAGCACGTTTAAATTCAGTTAAAATAAACTGGCCACATAAATGCGCAGCACCATTTTAAAGTTAAAATCGATTTTTTTTTGCAAGAGAAATAAGAAAGTGAAGATGGCGCCAGCAATGTGCAATTAGATGTTGCATGACATGGTCAGTTATTAGACTCCATTGAGGTCATTTATGTATTTAATGAACAGAACAGGTATAAGGCCATTCATTTCCAGAATAGGAAGTTTAAAATTACATTGTAAAAGCAGCCATGAATGTAAAATTATAAAAGATTCAGTTAAAACCATATTTCGGGCGAACAAGCTGGTCGCCGAAGGCGACTAGTTATATATAAAAATATTTTTAAAAAATTATTGAATTTAAATGAATAAACTGTACAACAATTTAATTCATATGATCGTAAAGGTAATTTTGCATTTTTTGGTGGTGTAAAAATTAATTTTATTTTGCAAATACTTCGCAAGTTATGGAAAAATGCCGAAAGTTTGCTTAATTTTTATATAATTGAAATTCAAATAAAACCTTCAATTACATAGCCCCCAAGCTGCACATTAACAACCAACAAAGTATGCTTGAGCCAAATTTCGTAAATATAAGTCCATCAGTCTACCCTGTAGAGCGCTAACACGAACATTATTATTAGTAGAAATATAAAGCAGGTTTTCTGTCTGGGAGCATGTGTTCTTCAAACAATTTTATTTATTCATTAATATTTCGTCCAACATTGATGAAATTTGACTCGTTAGGAACAAGAGAAAAATCTCAATTAGTTTATTAAAGTCCAAATGTTGGGTTTTTCCCGTATTATCTTTCAAAAACATAATCGCTTAGAAATTACTTTTACACAATCTCAAAATAAAAATTAATATATGTCTTTCAATTGTATCAAATTATCTGTTCACATTTTTCCATTCTTTAACAAAGTTTTAAAAATTGTTTTTTATGATTTGCTACAATGTTTCAATTTTTGTCATGAAAATCAAACTTAAGGGATTAACTTTATTGTTGTCGTAATACTAAGATAATGTAAAAACTATGGTTATCCAACTTAAGTACAATAAATAAATCAACTCCAAAGTAAATTTCCACTTACTCGCAGGTTGATCTTATACACTTCTTAAAATATGTTTCTCAACTCACGCTCATTGAATGAAGTGTTTTTTAAAAATTGCAGTTTAATGTTTTGTTTAGTGAAATATTTTCTCACATCAGCGGAAAATGTATATATAATGTGTATTAGAAGACAACTTCATATTTAAAAAAAAAATTAGACTTTGCTTCACCAAGAACGATAATAAATGACTTTTCATGTCTTTTGTAAAATTAGTATTTGTCACTTGTTCCCATTCTGCAATTAATGATTCAAATGTATTTTGCATGTTATTACTTTTACACGTTATTATTGCTTCAATATACACATTAACACATCTTCTAAGTAAGCTCATCTGCAAAACATCCAGTAACGCATCTTTTAGGGAAGGTCATCTTTAAAATATCCATCCATGTATCGCCTACGGAAGCTTGTCTTTAAAGCCTCCCGCTAAGCACATCTATCAGAAATACCACTAAGCACGTTGTCAGGGTCTCCAGCCCCGCGCATCGTAGCAACGAGCATGAAAGCTCCCCTTTCTCCCGGGAGGGTTTAAGGAGGTGATGGAGGCAATTCGTACGTCCCCAGGAAGTTTCGTGCTGTGTGGGATATGATTAGGTTGAATGGAATGTAAATTATCTTAAAATTTGTCTCATACTATAGTTAAAATTCCATGCAGTGAGTGAATTTTCCAAAACTCGTCAATCATTTACAAAAATATAATACTTCTGATATTTTGTAATATCACTAATAAATTTTAAACACAAAATAATTTAAAATTTGGAATTTACTCACAATATTTATTATAGGATAGATGCTCCAGTTTTGGCCACCTTAAGAGAAAATTTGAAATGGAAATTTCACAGTGGGCGACTGTTTAAAGCATATTAAATCATACTTATACTATCCTTTAGCAAATTTTATTGGCTTTCTGCTAGTTATAAAATTTTTCTGAAGAAAATTTTTTTTATTACAACTTAAATCTATAACAATGGCAAATCTCATGTTGAACATTTTCCAATATTACCTTTACATTATTTTTACTCAAAAGTAGGACTATTTTATGATAAATTCATTTTATTTTTTATTTTCAATAATATGGCTCTTTTCTCTTGAATTTCTCACAAAATGCAAGCAAATAAAACACTAATTATGATTTTATGCTCTTATGTTTAGAGAGAATATAAACAAATTGTAAACTTTTCAAAAGGTTAAGAGTAACATGAATTTTCAATATTGTTAGAAAGATCATGAATAAAAATATTTTGTAACAAACAAAATCAAGAGCTTTCAAATGGGTGGTAATCCCTCTGAAGTATTCCTCTATAAAATAGATTCCATTTTTCATTCAAAAGACAATTTTGAAAATAATCCTAAATTTCGCCCATCCTTAACATTTTTGAAAATAATTTTGTAGAAGATTTTGAAAAATAAAACCTTAGTTTAGAAGGTTTTAGGCCGTAATCATAATTTCTTGATAGATTCCTTATAGGACTTCCAGAAAATTTCTACAGATCTTCACCGATCAGGACCCCTAGAACCCAAAACCACCTTTCGTTAAAAAGTTGAACTCTACTACTAATAAATAAGAATCTGTGTGTGTTGGCACTGTACAGGGTAGAATATTAATCCTAGAACTACCAAGTTTGGCTCACACATAATTAGGAGGATGGAAATGTGCACCTCGAAGCGAGGGGTTTTATTCAGATTTTAATTACAAAAAAAGCGTTATTAAAAAAAGGAAGAAGCATTATTAAAAGTTAACCAAAACTTTGACGTTTTTTTCCCTGTAACTTCCGGAAATGTTATAACACAAAAATGATTTTTCCATCATCTTAAAGTTTTAAAAAAGTAATTTTTTATAAATTTTATTATACGAATATTTTTTTTTACTTTAATACAAACATTTTATTTTTTTAAAAAAATACTTTTAGAAATATTTTATTTAAGTGTATTTGAAAGCAATAATTGCTGCAAATATTTTATCTTCGGTTTTTCTTCCATAACCATGGTAAGAAGATACATCTTAATTTTTGCATATTGTTACAAATAATATGTACGATGTTAAACGTATGATATTAAAACGTGCTTTTAACAAAATTTTTGAATTAAAAAAAATTGCGGTAATTACAGTTAAGGTTTAACTATAAGAAGCAAGGAATTATGAAATTTCTTATGGTTCTTCTATTTTTTAAAGTTTACTGTTCTTTTTTATAACATAACTGGATGCATAAAACATATTATCAGAGTCGCGGTGACCTAGTGGTTAGGTCTCTAATATAGGGATCCAGGCTCGAAACCCGGATCCGCCGTGTATTGGGCCTGTTGCACTCTAAATCACGTAGGGGGGGGCAATGTCCCCCCCATTGGTGTGGAGCGAAAGCTTGGAGAGGGAATGCCAGCTCAGGTGTCGTCCTCGTCATCCAACTGTGGTTCACAATTGCGAGGTCTGTCCCAAAAGAACCCTCATGTTGCTTCAAAACGGGACATTAATGTAACTAAACTAAAATAAATTATAACTCGTTTAGCTCAAAATTTTGCTATTTTATTGTAGAACAGAGAATCAGTAAACAAAAATCCTTTAGGAAATTACGTAAATTATAAAACATCTTCGGTTTTGTTGAAATCAGTCCAGTGGTTTAGGAGGAGATGTGGAACATACACACATAGCCACAATAACTTTTATTTAAATTAAGATAATTATTATATAATTCTAAGATTAAGATTGCTGGCAAATAGCATGAACCATAAAAAGGTTTTAGTGGAGATTTTGTCACTATTATTTAATTTTAATTAAGTAAATAGTTAATTTTAATAGTTAATTTGATAATTAGTTAATTTTACAGATTACTTTAATTTGATATTTAACTAAACATGGCGGGACCAGGATAATTCAATATATAATAGCCAAAAACGATAGATATTTAAATAAGTTTCCTTTATCCTTTTTGATATTGAAAAATATATCCTTAACTTTAAAATTGTTTTGGGATTTTCTGCCTGAGTATTTGGTTTTAACCGTTGATGGAGATTTAAATTACTGTTCAAATTGGATGCATTCATATCCTATGCTTTAAACACACATATTAAATTTGTCACTCACAATGTTTAATAATTTTTTTTTCTCTTATATGTTAAGAATTTAGTCACTATTATCTCTGTAACCAGGGGCTGCTCTAAATGAGCCCATTCTAGTAGTGTGTCATGTCATGTGATTTCACCGTATGACAAAGTAATGTTCGCACAATTATATTATAACCTAGATTAAATAAATTAATTTTTAAATCTAGAGTCTTTCTTCATTCGTGTCAAGAGTCAATTTCTTGTTACTGTTTCAGACAGGCTGGTTTAATGTTATCTAGGGGATATTTGCACTGCTGGGATGTTTATTTCTGTATGACTCCAACCTGTTGAATGATTATGTGTTGGGATATAAAAAAATTGAGCAATGTACTGACCAATAAATCTTGCATAACCTTTTGGAATAGAATGATAAAACCATGATATAGTAAAAAAATAAATGGCATGAAAACAGAATCATGACTTAAATATTGCAATGTGTAGAAACAATGAAGTCATTGGCTATGTCTGCATTGATCAATATGTAATATTTCAATACTTTTGTAACATTAGCGTAAAGGAATCTGCCTTTGCCTTCAAGCTCGTCGAAGAGGGATTTTTTTTTAAAGACGATGCTTATATGGGAATAGCAATATGTCTAAAAGAAAGAATTTAAAACAAATACAAGGTAATTAAATCACGGAAAAGAATTATTCCTTCTCAAAAATTAAGCAAGGCAGTATCTTGTGGAAGAACTTACTATTTTAGGAAATAACATTCTGAAATTTGTTCATGTATCGCATTGCGCGAGTTGCCTAAACATCGCCTATTCCGCTAGTGGGAGGGGGCCTCGCATTCGCTCGTCCAATCAGATTCGTCGTAGGTTGCTATCGGACTCAACTGGAGTAGGGAATGTTTATATGCGTCAGGGACGTGACGAGGTGGGGGTAAGGGGGGGTTGAAATTGAGTTTCAACTACGCAAATAATATTAAAATATAAATTAAGGGATTTTAAAATATTAACGAAATTAACTCTCAGGTCAGTGCCGTAGCTAAAGTAACGCAGGCAGGGCACTTGCCCTGGGTGCCATTACCAGACGGTGTAAAATGGAGATTATTTAACACATCTGCCTTTTTTATCACTCTCTCATTACTTACGAAAGATACAAGAAAAAATATTGTATTCGTCGAAAAATTCGATGACGCTATTTTGATTAATTTTCAAGCGTGAAACTTTCCTGAGACGGAAAAAAATATTTTTGGAATTGTGCATATCTGTCTCTAAATGCCATAACCCATAAGCGCAACGAGCTA
>BGPR01019095.1:0-29821 GCA_013235015.1 Araneus ventricosus | reverse complement strand
ACGAGAAATAAATCTTTTCAATGCACCAATAAAGGCTTCAGTACTTAGACTATTTACTATTTCTAAGTGTATGGCCTTAACTACAAAACATACAAAAATACAAATGTAACATTTATAAACTCTTTTCACTCTACCTGGGATTAATTTGATACTAAAGGGACCACAAAAATCCAGTCCAACTTTAGTGAATACTCTTGAGATGTTAACTCTGGCACTAGGCAGATCTGCCATCATTTGGTTTTTTCCTTTAGCGCTTACCTTTAGGCATTTTAAACATTTGGCAATTACTCTTTTGACTGTGGATCTGCCATTAATTATCCAAAATTGGGTACGTATGTTTGCTAACGTAGCCTCAATACCTGTATGAAAATAAAAGACATGAAAGTGGTTAATAATCAAATCACAAATAGGATTGTTGTTAGGAATTAACATAGGATGTTTCTGTTCTGCAGGTAGGTTAGAATGTCTTAGTCTTCCTCCAACACGAAGTATGTTCTTCTCGTCTAAAAATGGAGACAAATTTAATAAGTTACTGGAATTATGTAACTGTTGTCCCTTTTTAATACACTGAATTTCCTTTGAAAAATATACAGATTGCACATTTCTAACTAAACAAAATAAGGATGCAGATAATTCAGGTGCAGTTAAACTGCCAGTGGTTGTCTGCAATGATTTCTGTTTTCCTTAAAAAACGCACACAATTCACATGCAACAATGATTCTTTGCAGGTTTCACAAACGAAGAACACCCAATAATAACAGGAAGTATCAATATCCTGCATCAAGAGTGGAAACTGATCCCTTGATTATTCTTTTAGTTCCCCTTTGGTATAATTCACTATTATGGATGTCGTTGCTATCACTAGCTAAGTTCACTAAGCGCTCTTGAAGGAAGGATGGGCCGAACCACCACAAATCACTCTGCTGAATTCTCTCTGGATCAAGTCCTCTCGATATGATATCGGCAGGATTTTGTTCCGATGGAACATGATGCCACTGATTTATTTCTGTACACTCTTGGATAAACACCACTCGGTTGGCAACAAACGTCTTTAAATCTCTCGATTCTTTTTTCATCCACGATATCACTATTGTGGAATCAGACCAATAGAAAACTGATGTTATATCCATTTTTAATGCCCTCTGCACCTTATCCATTAATTTGGTGAGTAGGACGGCACTACATAACTCTAAGCGAGGAATGGTTACCTGCTTAATCGGCGACACACGAGATTTACTCCCGACTAGCTTCACTTTCACCTCTCCAGCTGCAGTGACTGTCCTGGCGTATATTGCAGCACCATATGCCTTTTCAGACGCGTCACAGAAACCATGAAGCTCAGTCACTACAGCGCTTTGAATCACTATGCACCTTTCAATGTTGATGTCGTTTAAATTCATTAGAGATTTCACAAACTCTTGCCATTCACAAGCTTCTTTCTCAGGAAGCCTTTCACTCCAGTCAATTTTGAGCAACCACAATTGCTGCATGAAAATTTTTGCTTTAGTGATCACTGGGCCAAGCAATCCAAGTGGATCAAAGAGTCGGGCGATAATTGATAAGACCGACCTTTTAGTAGGATGAGCATTTTGCTCCACTTTCACCTTAAAGGTAAAACAATCAGTTCTAGCCTTCCAGGCAATCCCTAACGTTTTAATTTCATCCGTTGATGAAAAGTCATACTCATTTTCCGTGGTTGGGATAAGCTCGGAAGTATTCCCACACCATTTGTGTAATGACATCTGAGCAGTTTTTAGAATGTCAATAAGTTGGTGTTGCAGAGTTTTTGCAGCCTCTAATGTATTGGCTCCACTTAAAACATCATCCATGTAAAAGTCATTACACAGGACTGACGCAGCGATAGGAAAGTTTTTTCCCTCGTCAATGGAAATCTGTTTCAGCGTTCGCATTGCAAGGTACGGAGCACTTACCGTTCCGTATGTGACGGTATTAAGTTGGTACGTCTTGATGGGCTTGTTGACATCCTCTTTCCACAAAATTCTTTGAAGCTTTCGTTGACTCTCATCTATATTTATCTTTCGGTACATTTGACGAATATCTGCAGTGAAGGCAAAGATGTGCTTCCGGAATCTTACTAACAATGTAAAAAGGTCGTCTTGTATAACTCCACCGTTATACTGAATAGAGTTCAGTGATTTTCCACTAGTAGTCAATGTGGAAGCATTAAACACAGTTCTTAATTTTGTTGTACTTTTTTGAGGCCTGTAGATGCCATGGTGAGGCATATAATATGTCACATCAGGTTCAACACTCTCCCTGATTTCAGTCATATGCCCTAAATCTTCATACTCTTTCAAAAAATCACGATACAATTTTAGGTACTCTTGGTCTCTGGACAGGCGAGTCCATAGCGATGCGAGTCGGTTTAGAGCAATATCCCTTGAATTCCCTAGACACGACCAATGCTCTTTAAATGGCATAGTCACAGTATATTTTCCTGTCTTATCTCTCCTATGCGTCCGCGCATAATGTTCCTCACATATAGCATTTTCTTTACTTTTAGGTAATTCATTTCCAATTTCCTCGATCTCCCAAAATTTTCTCAAATTTGAATTTAATTCTTCAGCCCCACATATTAAACCGCAATAATTAGAATTTAAGTTATCTGGGCTCGAAATGCTACCTCCTAGAATATACCCAAATACAGAGTCCTGTACCGTCAGGCTCGCATTTTTTGCATTTAATTTTCCCGGCTTTATTATGTCGTAAAAGTATTCAGCACCAATCAAAATATCAATTTTTCCCGGAACATTAAAGTTAGGATCCGCAAGTTTAACCGACTCTGGGATCTGCACACGCGCATCGATTTTTTGATTTGGTATTAAATCCGTTATTTTTCGTACTACTAACATAGAAATATTTCTTTCAAAACTTTTGTTTCCATTCGCTAGAGTTGCCGAAACACTACGATTAACTACCATCGAGGCATTATTAATGCAAGAGATAGATTGATTGATTTTTTCACTTTTTAGTTGCAATCGCTGTAAGCACTCATTACTCATTAAGCATATTTGAGATCCTACATCTAATAAACACCTCACTTCCTGCCATTGCGAACATCTGTCTTTTACTAAACATTGTACAGTAGACAAGATTACATTCTTTTTATTTTCGACTAGATTGGTAGCAACGAAAGGCGTAACCCACTCAATGGGGGAGACATTTGACCCTCGCTCAGTAATTTTTTCCCCCGACTGCGAATTATTTACGACTTCCGTGGCTCCGGCATTCGTAGACGAAACGTTTGTCGATTCTTTCGGAAAATGGATTAATTTGTTGTGAGCTTTGCCACAGAAACAATTCCTATACGAACATTTTTTAACGCTACAGTTTGGTGATAAACATTTAAAACAAACGTTTTTATTTTTGACTACCTCAACACGTTCATGAACAGAAAGTCTCTTAAACTGAGGGCAAGCGTATAGCGGATGATTTTCATTCTTTAGACATAAATCACAATTCTTATTTTTCATCTCATTGAAAAATACTTTTGAAACAGTTTTAGCGGTTTTAAAATTATTGCTATAAATTTTTGGTTCCTTTCTCGTCTCATTTATGCGCTTACCTCTCGATGTGAAATATAAGTCGCATTCTTTTCCTAACTCAACCGGCTTAAACCATTTCTCGTTTTGACGAACATTAATATGAGCAGCTGTTTCTCTATCTAACGTCTGAAACAATTTATCAGATACCATCAGTTGCTTTAAGGTTTCGAAGTCCGTCACTCCTCTCAATTTTAAATAATACTCGAAACTCGTAGTGAGACGCGAAGCGAATTGCATATGTGTTTCGTTTTCCTTAGACGCATTTCTAAAATTCTCTAATACTGCTTGCGCTGTTGGCTCGAATTCTCTTAAAACAATTGATTTAATTTCTTCATAATTGTTTAGATCCTTTTCGGTAATGTAAGTTAAAATATTAGAAGCTCTTTCCCCTAACAAATTCAACAAAATCTCGGCTTTAAATTTCTCGGGTACCTTTTTAGTGCTATATGCTCTCTCTAACGAAGTAAAAAAGAACCCCCAATCTTCCGATTTACTCGGCACCTTAATTGTCAATGTTCTAACGCTTTTTATTAAGACCTCCATTGACTCTTCCGTTTCGTTTTTACGTCCGTGATCAAAAGAAATCCCGGTGTTATTAGCCTTTAATTGTGCTAATTCTAATTCTACTTTAATTCTCTCTAATTTAAGTCGCTCTAGTTCTATTTGACCGTCCTGATCGGATTTTTGGTTTTTTTTCTCCTCTAATACTTGATCTATAGCGTCTTGCACAGTTTCGTTGTCATTTATAAATACCTCACTTTCCTCAATTAAACGCCTTATTTCACTCTTTTTCATACTTTCCGTTACTGCTAAGCCAATCTCCTCGGCAACGAGTTTTAGCTCATCTTTCTTTAATTTTGCTATACCGGCCATTTTCAACTTATAGTTCGAAAGTACACTAATTCAAGAAAACAATATTGCCACAAACCAATTTTACTTTAAACTCAGCAAAACTAAAACGAAATTAACTTCAACTCGAGAAATCAATTAGTTTTTTACTCATGAAAACAAGAAAGAATATTGCTCCTACCTCCAAGCTGGGACTGCTGTCGCAAGAGACCACGAATAAACAACTCAAATAGTCCTTAAGATATCACAAAAATTTCCAAAGGGTGGCATAGCCGATTACTCCGGCGGATTAGGACCATGTTTTGGCCCTTCGATAGCTCTGATTAACTCTCTGTAATTAATCACTCACAATAAATCACAACACAAAAATTTAGGGGACTGTACTCTTCACCATTTTATTCAACTCTCCCTCTGTCTTGCAACGCTCAAGCGTCACTTCTACCTCTACACTGGCGACAGCAGCGCCCTTTTTCTGGTGTGGTCAGGCGTCGCACACAACACCGGGAATGCCTTTTAAATCACTAAGTTTAAGAAGTTTTTAGTACTACCAAGACTTGCGGAAATGTACTGGAATTTGTCGAAACCAATTTAAAGCCACAAAAATACTAACACCCCCACTTTGGTTATCCAACAAAATGATGGCGTCTATTCAACTTTATAATAACTAGCCGCTCTCGCCGCCATTCGGGCGGGTTCGCGGACAGCACCCACTTTGCTCAGCACTGTTCCTGCCACCTTGCTGCTTCGAGGCTCTCAGCCACTACTTTTTCAGTTTTCAATACTGCATGGAGATAAGTGGAACAGATCATAAAACCATACTAGATTCCATATTCTTAATAGACAACAGATTTCCTTAAAATTGTAAAATCTTTCAATAAACCTCATGTAGTTTTGATTTGTAACTTCATCAAGACGTTTCATTATAAAAATATCTTAGACGATTCGCCTAATTTGATCCATTGTATTTTTTCCAAGTAGAATTGTTCAAAAGTTCGTCGATTTTTAATGAAAATACCCTAGATAAAGTACAGGGACTCAATTAAAAAGCATAAATACAAAATCAAATACAAGACCAGAACTCATCTTTTTCACTTGCTCAATTAATCCGAATTTTAGAAACTCAAATATAATGCTGTTAATTTGCCACCCAAAGTTATAAAAAATGCTTTCCTGTTCTACCAGAGAACTCGGCACAGCCAGTCTTAATTTTCAATACGATCACGATCCTGCTGCTACAGCAGCAAACGCCCAATCCAGATATACTTCTTTCTTGAGACGCATTAATACAGTCATATTTCTACTGCATCATCTATGCGATCAACGAGAATTATGAACATCCAGATTTTAATGTAATATAAATTTCTTAATAAATGGACCTTTTTCTGTTATACAGATGCTATTTATGAGAGACATCAGTTATCAATACTCAAATCAGCAATCACAAATGATCGGTGGTTCGTTTTCAGAAAATAAACACAGGATAAATTGCCATGCGATCTCTCTGAAATATATTACTTTGTTATTTAATTTTCATGAAATATTGATTTGAGCCAATACATGCTGATATACCCTCTGACCACTGTGCTCCGAAGGTAAACATCTTAGAAAAATAGGTAAAAAAGTATTTGGAAGCTTCATTTGCAACTAAACTTCTTCTCGATCCCAATTCTATAATTAAAGCCAATTCTTTTGAATTATGGAATGGGTATAGTTTAAAATTCACGCATTTGAATTTTATATATTTAAAAGAATAAACGAAGTTTTGGCTTCTGTATCTCAAAGACCATTTCGGTCGTGGTGGCCTGGTGGTCGGAAGGTCTCAGCTTCCAAGTCCTATCCTGGTTCGGTTTGGTGTAATGACACTAAAGATTCATCATTTATGTGGTCCTTGAGGAAGCTAAGTATGATGTCGAGTGTCAAACGTCCTCCCACTGATGTGGTGTGAGAAGTTACCGACTCGAGTGTGGTCATCGTCATCTGACAATGATTCAGAATTTCGAAGTTAGTCCCAAAGTAGCCCTCTTGTTGCTTTAAAACGGGATGTTAATGTAACTACGTATACTTTATTATAGAGATTACTCGCAAGAAAAGAGTTTGGTGGCAACATCTCAGCTGCAGCACAAGAAAGTCGTGAGTTCAATTCGCTCTTCTACCAAAGTTCCACTTAGTACAAGGCCAGTTCCAAGGGACTAAAATAATGGATAATTAAAAATAATATTAGAAATAAGTTAATGTTAAAAATAATTAAATCTAAACTCTACCTCACTGTGTGATGCAGAAGTTTCGCGGTTGTGGTGCAGACCGGATATTGTTTTCACCATGTGACTTCAATTCAAAATTACGAGGCCCAACTCAAAATAGCTCTCGCGCAATTTAAAAAATGGAATGGTAATCAAAGTAACCATCTTAATGCTTTAAAACGGGATGTTAATGTAACTGTATTGTTTATTATAAAGATTACTCTCAACAAGAGAGTTTGGTGGCAACATCTCAGTTGCAGCACAAGAAGGTCGTGAGTTCAATTCGCTTTTCTACCAAAGTTCCACTTAGCACAAGGCCAGTTCCAAGGGACGGAACTCTATCTCACCGTGTGATGCAGAAGTTTCGCGGTTGTGGTACAGACCAGATATTGTGTTCGCCGTGTGACTTCAATTCAAAATTACGAGCTCCAACTCAAAATAGCTCTCGCGCAATTTTAAAAATATAATGCTAATCAAACTATGCTCTAAGATTGTCTAGTAGCAGAGTCTCAGCTAAAGGACGGGTTAGAGACCCTGTTTCGTTAAAGACCCGCTGTGTTTGGGACCTAGTGCTCATCGAATCTGAGGTCAGTCAAATGTTCTGTCATTAATGAGGCGTGTAATTTTGTGCATTACTAGGCTGTTGCTGGAAGAACCTCGTAACTTAACCGTGAAGCCCACACCTGAGCCAGAAGCCTTCTGTAGAAGCTTCGACACCCCACACACACATCGATGGGAATTTAGCGAGGCACGTGACCTCCAAGGTCCTCAATCCTCGAAACTGATGAAATACTTCGATGAGCCTAGCAAAAAAGACGATATAAACCTGAATATGGGATCGGATGATCCATGCCTGGTGGAAGGTTCCTCTGCCTGACGAGGATGACAAACTGTGGTGTTCGCCTCATGCCTGGTAAAACTGGAAGGGTGGAGGTAGGATCTGTCCTGCTGCTGCTTAATCGCCCATAAGTGCACTAAGCACTATGAGCGCTTTTCTTGCTTCGTTTGAGCTTCTCTACAATGTCGATCCGCTTCTAACAGAGTTGGAAATTCTTGCAGTAGCATTTTCACTTCTGTCAGGGCCTGAAGTGAGTCTTTTAGATCTGTCAGATCTATGACTTTTTCCGTTTTCGTCTCCGTGACTTTTTCATCCTTTTCCTGCTCTGCTGCTGCTTGGACATCACTTGTTCTTGGCTGCCTATCTGATGTTTTCGTTATGACTGGCAGGGCTTTGCATCCTTTTCCACACCCCACCATCGGAAAGACGTTTAATCCTCGATGTCAGATTTAACGTAATAACAGACTAACATACCCGACTGATCTTTGCTGGAATACGGTTTCGAGCCTGGGAACTCTGCAATCCTGATGCCTAAACTTTTACCAGCAAGCTTGGGAACCCAGCCATCCTGATGCCTAAACTTTTACCAGCAGGAACATAAAACCAGGCCGACGATGGTGGGTTAAAATTCGAAAATACACCTGCAGACAGGGGATATTAAAACTGTCAGGAGAATATCTTGATTTGAACTCTTTTAATCCTTATACTTCTCCCCAATGATTGTTAAATTTGAATAAGGATGCCAAGATCAAACCAAGAGCTCTTGAATCCTTTTTTCCTGTCGTGCAATTGCTTCTGGTTTAGATTCTCCACCTCACAATTATCTCTATCTAATGCTGCCGTATTATCCTGTTTTTCTTTCTTTCTTTTTGACTCTACATTCGTAATTTTTCTTGTGTAACTTATTATTGTATCAAGATGCGAAGCTTGTGCTTGTAGCAAAAATTACGACTCTGTACAATAAATAAATAAATATGGCTTTCAAAATTCGAAAAAAGTTGAGAATGTCCAACTTAAGTAGAAGACTCTCTTTTTTTCCTTTTATGACGAAAAATTTTTATGCGCAGAAAACATTATCAGAAATTTGCGTGAAGGTTCAATATCCATCCTTGCGAAATTGTCACTCTTTACAATCTCTGTTGGCATGTCGTGAGTGTAATTTGCAGAGTAACTCAGATACCAGGCAGTTTAAAATACAAAAGAGCTTTAATCCAGTTTACTGTAAAAAATAAAGACATGCTGCTGTCTTGCAGCTCACACACTCACTGACAGCCATCCATTCGACTGACTACAGCTACTCCTACTCATTGCTTTAAAAACATAAATGAACAATATATATAGATTGTAACAACCAATCAACTTAGACTAGTGCCGTAACTTCGGCTACGTCATGAAAATTAACCAATGAGATGCTTTCATTCAGTGACTGAACAAGTTCATTTGAATTCCAACAATCTCTAACAGTTTGTCAAAATTGAGTTAACGTGCACCAGGCCCACATACACGACGAGGCATCGGTAAAATCGGGTTTCGAGCCTGGAGGTTGCCGGTTCCGGAGCGAAGGCCGTACCACTATTCCACTGCGACCTGATATTTCCGATAATAGATGATTTAAAGTATAAAGTTGCCTGGAAACGCTTGTTAAACCACTCAACTTTCCAAGTTGGTAGTACTAACGAGACTTACGGGAATTTTCTGAAATTTGCCGAAATCACGTAAACCTCACAGAAATGCTGAAACCATCACTTCATTTGTCAGTAAAAAATAATGGCATTATTTCAACGTTCTGCTGATATTCACTCATAGTCAATAATTTGAACTTGTGTCCAAGAAACCATATTGTCACATTTTCCCTCACCTGAAATAATCTCACCTCATTCTACGGATATTTATTTCCCCTAGATCATAGACGTATTAGCAAATTTGAGCGCCCTGGTCTAGAGGAATCCCATATCTTGACGCCCCATCAGAATCATAACTAGGAATTGGAGTGCCTATGATCCAACGTTCAAAGCTACTTAGTGAAATAAGTGATGAGTAAAACCACCTGTTCTTTGACAAACGCCTTACAATTTTGCAAATCGGCGGCTTTTAAAAATAGAATTTTGCAACTCAGCTTCCGCCATCCCTAATTGTGTACATGATAATTTTTAACGGTTTTATTATAAATATAAAAATATTCATACATTGACTCGTATAAATAATTTTAGAATTGATATTCATGTTTATGTAACATTACAAAATCAATGGCTGTCTAGTTACAAGAGCCATCATATTTTTATTTTAGCATATTTATAATTGTAAGTGAATAAATATTCTGCTTCAAAATAAAAATCAGTAAAGCAAATTTACAGGCATCCCCTGGGCTACAGCCCAATTAGCCCATTGGCAAGGCTGGATTAATTTCTGTCTGGGCCCTTAGGCAATGCATATTTCGGGGCCCCTTTTGCCCTTCCAAACTTCTAAAGCCAGATTTTTTTATTGATTTTAATTTAATCTCTATATAAGTAGCTTTGAATTAACACATATAGCAACAAACTAAAGTAACAAAACATTTGATTGCGGATGTTCTTCAAGAGAGGTGGTTCAGCATCTCGCATATAAAAAAAAATTAAGTAATTTTTAAAAAAATGGGATAAAAAAATTACAAAACATTTTTTAACGTAATTCTAAATACTCAAATATAAAGTTTACTAGGGCTGTTGACTTGTGAATCAGTTATCCAGATGAAAAAAAAAGACCACACTGTCCTGAAGTCGACTTTAAAAACATGAAAAAATAATCATGACAATAATCTTTCGAAATTTAAACGATATCTGATTTTAATTCGAATATGTTCAAGTGCAGGGCCCTTGTAAATCAAATGAAGAAACAAATTTAGATAATCTTGAAAAGATACCGTATATAGAGAATCTGAGGCCCATGGAAGAATTGTGGGGCCCATAGGCAGTCTATTTAATAATCCGGCCCTGCCCATTCGATAACATGGCCCTGTGCAAGTCACAACACTTGCCTTTCTATGGGAAGAGAAAGCTGAAAAATCCTTTCTTCTCAAGTGTGCGGATTCCGACCTACAAGTAAGATCCCTCTCCACCTCAAGTAATGTGGCGTGAGGAGCCACAGTTTATTTGATCTCGTCCAAATTGCGGCTGGGGCTTCTCCTCGGACAGCGATTAGTTCCGGCTTGGTTCCGGGGCGGTCTCCTCTGAAGTCGGCTGGGGCGCCCCGCGGTGCCAAATGACTCTGTTTTCCATTCCAGGAACTCAGACCCGGATCTCTGGTCTCGCTCTACCTGCCACGGGCCTTTAAATACCCTCACTAGCGCCCATCGACACTTGGCCACGGATTGTTTCAGGAGCAACCACTTGTTGCTGCTCGGACCACAATCGCTGGTTTCTTGGCGCGTGGGGAAGGGGTGATCCCATCTGGTTTGGGTCGAAAGGATGAACCTCTTGTGCTGTGTTATCTAGTCGTTGACACTTTCACTTTTTGATTTCTGCTAAAAAATTAATTTCAATCCTCTGTTAGTCGTAATATCTGATAGCTATGCATACAATCTGCATCTGTTAGTTGTGTTCAACCCCTTGGCATACGATTTTATTTAACCTCCTAATAAGATGCCACAACCCATTTGCGATATTTATTATTATTTCGATCTATTTAAGATAGTAAAGGATACTTATGGCATTTAAGCGTGTCCAGGTGATTTTTGCGCTTAAAATTAATTTTTATGTTTTAAAAACGGATTTAAATAGGAAAAATTCTGTAATGTGCGTGCCAGAGTTGTCATTGTATGTTAAGCATTACAATTTTAGTTTTTCTCACAAAATACCCATTTACATTCTCATTAGGAATAATTACTATTATTATAATGGGGAAATTATCAAAGCCGGATGAACATACCATAGATTTTAAATCACTTTGGTGCGTTAAGACCATTTAACACGTTAACCTTCCAGCGGGCGCGCGTATGCAAGAGATACTTGCTTTGTGCATCGTATTACATATTTATATCGTTCTTTTATAAATTTATGTGCAATTTTTATTTATAAAATCTTTGTTTAATATTAAGCTAATAAATACAGATAACACAAATAAAAGTTGCATTTATTTTTGTAAAACAAGATTATATATATATATATATATATATATGTAATGCGTCGTAAAATTGTCGCAATATGTCGTAAAATTTGCGCAGGCGCGTCCGCTGGATGTTTAATCGCCATACGAATCAAATACGATTCACACGGCGATAAAATACAATTTATACCTACTATCTGATCACATGACCCATTCCATACTATAGAGATATCAGAGAAGGAGTCATCTAACTAGATAGATAATTCGAATTTCAAATGGGAGTCATGGCGACTAGCGTGTTAATCTGTTAGCCGAATTTGACGAGTATACTCGTCATGGAGAAATGACAATATTTTGTGTTCTGATGAGTATACTCGTCGTGAGGGAAAAGGAGTCACCATTGTTTATTTAACTCTTTGCACTCGAGAGGTGACTCTCAGTCATCATCCTAGACGGTGCATCATTTTGACGTTTCTTGATTTCGATAGTTAAAATCTACCTACAATGTTGGAAGAAGTTGAAGAATACTTTTTCAGGAAAAATGAACTTACACAAACATATTTTTTTATGTTCCAAAGCAAAAATATGAGCTCTTATAAATCAGCGAATAATTATGCATCTAATTACTTTTTAGAGTGGTTAAATTGTCAATTTAGTGAAAAATAAATTGTAATCTTAAATTTCCAAATAATCCTGTTCCTGTTTAAAATATTTGGAGGCCAAGAAGAAATAAAACGAACAAATAAAATATAGCAATATTTATTATGAAATAACCCTGTATACCTAGCACATCAAAAAGTAATCCCACGCGAAGAAACCTATATTCTTTCAAAAATAAGATTCGAAAAGAATCTAGATATTGGTGTTCGACTTGCAAAGTCCCGCTATGTATTGTCAATCTCCAATAGTAAATTTTATATCTATTTTTCCTTTTTTATGGAAAATATATTTTTCTACTAAGCAAACGAATGTACATTAGCAATAAAATTATTAGTTTTACCAAATAATACTGTATTTTAACAACAACACTTACTCAGGCGCTTGACGAGTATACTCGACATCGCTTCATTTCCTGCGATACTTTTAGGTGCACACTTTATAAAAAGAAGTCGGCTCAGTTGACTGGTTAAGAATGAAAATGATTGCTACTAATATAGAGTTAACCCTTCACAGTCGAAAAAGTAATTAAATGCATAATTATTCACTGATTGCAAGGGCTTGGTTTATAGCTTCGAAGCGTAAAAAATATATAGATTGTCCGGGAATTGTTGGACACTTTTCAAAAATTAATTTTTAAAAAACTAATAATGTTTCAACTACAAATTTTTTTTAAATGACAGAGCATTTCAAAATGTTTTTTTCAGATAGGTAACACTCCGTTTCGGTGGTCCAGGGGGTCGTAAATTACTAAAAATCAAAAATTTGTTTAGAGCCATTATCTTCAAAAACATTGAAACTGGAAGAAAAATCAAAGCATGCATTTGTAGGGAATTTTACGCTCTTTAATTTGTTAATTCCCATGTAGTGTGAAAACTGAAGAGTTTTTGAGATATTCAAGAAAAATTAAGAAAAGAAACCAGAAAACGCGCATCGGCTTCTGCTGATCGGTAGCCATTGCGAATGGAAATCTATCACCGGTGACTGAACACTGAACAATCTCTTAACTATAGGAAATGCGCGTTTTCTGGTTTATTTTTTAAATTTTTCTTGAATATCTCGAAAACTCTTCAGTTTTCACACTACATGGGAATTGACAAATTAAAGAGCGTAAAATTCCCTACAAATGCATGCTTTGATTTTTCTTCCAGTTTGAATATTTTCGCAGATAATGGCTCTAAACAAATTTTCAATTTTTAGTAATTTACGACTCTCTGGACCACCGAAATGGCGTGTTACCTATCTGAAAAAAACTTTTTAAAATTCACTCTCATTTAAAAAAAATGTAGTTGAAACATTATTAGTTTTTTTAAATTAATTTTTGAAAAGTGTCCATCAATTCCCGGACAACCCGTATTTGTGTTGGTTCCGTTTTCCTGAAAAATTATTCTGCGACTTCTTGCAACTCTGTAGGCACTTTTTTAAGCATCGAAATCAAGAAACGTCAAAATGCTGCACCTTCTAGCATGGCAACTGAGGGTAGCCTCTCGAGTGCGAAGAATTAAGATGTATTTAACCCCATGACTTACGAGTTTATTTAACCTCCTAATTAGATGACGCATCCTAGTTGAGACATTTATTGTTATTATAAGAACAGAAAGTACACCTGAAATACCTGTTGATTGTGGCCGTCTAGGAAAAAAGAAATCAACTTTCAAACAATTAGAATGGTTGCAAGGCAGTAGGACAACAAATTTAATTAATTTGAGTCAAAGTTAAAAACAAAAATGATGTTATAACAACAAACTTCGTCACCCTAAAAATAGGTGTGTATAAGCAACACAAAAAGCATTTTAATCCCTAGATCTAGGAAATTCTTTAATCTCCAAATTAGATGGTACAGTATTTAGGCCAGTTATTATTATTTCAATCCATACAAAGGAAACCTGAATACTTATGTGTGTCCGAATAGTTATTGTATTTAAAGTAATTGCTTCTGTGACCCACAGATTTAATATAAAAAGAATTATGTTATTCGATGCATGAATCGGACATGTCTTTTCACACGACAATATTTATATTATAGGCTAGCTACTATTTGCAACATACATGATACAGATCTCTTTCAAAGTGCTCTTTAGTTTAGTTTTGGTTTTGATGCAACACGATGGCTATTTTGGAATGAACCTCGTCATTTTGAACCTCGGTCAGATGACGAGGACGACACTTGAGCAAGCACCCCCTCTCCAAACTTCCACGCCACACAAACGGGAGGACGTTTGGCCACTATGTATGATTTAGCGTGCAACGGCCCCATACACGGCGGATCCTCAGTGGAATCGGGTTTCGAACCTGGAACCGTCCAGTACCAAAGCCGATACCCTACTTCTAGGCCACAGCGGCCTAAAATACTCTACAGGGCCAACCATTGAATCTAGAGCTAGCGAATTTGGCACGTAGTTATTTCTTGCATAGCTGTTGCTAACTAAGAAGGAGTTTTTCAAAACTTTAATTATATTATTAATTAAAAATTAATCGTTATTTTAACGCTTTTTCCACAGTAACTTCGGAGACCAATATTGCACAAACATTATTTTTACACCACATTAAAATTTAAAAAAATAAATTTTCAGTGATAGCAATTTTATTTCGGTGCAATTTTAACGTAGGACTACATTCCTTCTATTGGGGTCTCAGGAAGGAATTCGATTCACACGCCAAAACCCCTCAAAAAACGTTGTATGGGAGATCCTCTATATCTCGGTAACTACATATGTTAAAAACATAACTAATGTCTTATAAATATATAGATTTAGAGATATAGGGTAACAGCAAAAGTTACAAAAAAAGAAATTGAAAATCGGAATTGTAGTTCAGCGACTATTGAGTTTCAAAGTTGGGCAAAAATACGCAAGAATGGGTGACGCGATCCTCTATATCTCGGTAACTACATATGTGAACTTTAAATTTTTTTAAAAATACTGCTTTTGGTGTCATAGTGTGTCTTAAAGTTTTGTGATTATGTGTTTTCGTTTTTAATTATATATACGTTCGCATAAGTGTTATGATTTTATGTATTCTCTGTGTTCTACTTTTTGCTTTCTAAGGCATATTTTTATTTTTTATTTACTCATTGTGACTTTTGTTCTTTGTGTGTTTGTCAGCAACTCTGTAAATGGAGCTTTCTCTGTAGTGTACTTTTCTTTAAATAAATAAATGTTAAAAATACAACTAATGTCTTATTTTAGAGATAAAAGGGTAACAACAGAAATTACAAAAAAAATTGTAAATCGGAAAAGAGTCACGCGAGTAAAGTAGGCCTACACCTTTAACATCAGCGGCTGTTTGAAAAAGACAGCCTCCCGTCATTTTTTTCTGTAATATTAATAAATTTTTCAAAATATTTTTCATTATATTTTACAACTATACTTTTCGTGTTTGAGTTACTGTGTTTGGATCCGCGCTTTTTTCGAGGGTTGTAAATACATTTTTTTGTGTGCACGTTATTGTTGCTGTATAATATTTTTTTAAAAATAATTTAAATATGGAAAAATACAGCTTGAAATACTATCATGCTACAGTGTTTCAGCCTTGAGTTCAAATGCCCTTTAATATTTTTCAATTTTATTTGCATTTTTTAAATCGAATCACTCGATTTAAACACCTCACTGTTGAGCTAATTTTAATCGTTAATTTAGATACAACGTTTACAAAAATTCGCAACGAAGCGTACAAAATTGAGTTTAAGATATGAATAACTTTATTTACGTATTCAATTTTCTGAGCCATACGATTTCAACTCTTCTCTATCGAGATAATTCGACTCGCTATTTAGTCGCAACATTTCCAAATAGGAATACTTTGGCAATGAACGGAATACTATTTATACGCAAAGCTGTCATAATACATAATTCTATAATAAAGAACACTCGAATGTCTTTGGAACTGCCAAAAAGCAAACCCTACAGAAGAGAGTTCACCCTCTAACATAAGGTGATTTTCTAATTTTTTGTGTGATTTCAGGGGTTAATCGAAATTCTTTCTCAGAAAGTTCAGTGTTTGAATTTTCTATAAATGATTCTCCAAATGCTTCCTTTACACTTTATTAACCTTCCAGTGGGCGCGCGTATACACGATACTTGCATTGTGCATCTTATTACATACTTATATCGTTCTTTTATAAATTTAAATGCAATTTTTATTTATAAATCTTTATTTATTATTAAGCTAATAAATACAGATAACATAAATAAAAGTTGCATTTATTTTTGTAAAATACGATACATATATATATATATATATATGTAATACGATGCGCGATATGTCGTAAAATATGCGTAAGCGCGCCCGCTGGAAGGTTTATTATTTTTTTGTGTGAAAAATTTTCGTTTTCTAAATAGCAAAATAAACGATACTTAAAATTATACAATTGAGTTTTGTTCATAATATTATTTTCTCTCGTATTTTTCTCAAGATCGTAACAAGATTTTATCAGTTTTTAAGCCAAGTTCATTAAGTTAGAATTTTATCGAATTAAAAATATTTTTCTAATAAAAATATTTGGTAAAACTGAAATTTAAAGATAACTCGACAAGTGTTATTGAGAGACTCTTACTACTGAATCGTGATCCTGTGACAACATGAAGTATAGTTATATTAACGTTCAGCTTAGAAGATACACAAGGACTATTTCAACCCTTCAACGCACAATTTTTTAAATTTCAAAATAAAAAAAATATTTTTGGCTCGGGAATTTTACATATAACAACAGAAATATACACAAAACAATAAAAATAGAATTGTTAGTGTTTGTTTATTGTTAAATTGAATTTAATGATCGCATCAAATCACTATTTCTTTTTCAATTCCTGCTATTAGTTTATACTCTCCCTATATATATTTATATATCTTGTTCAAATTTTCAATCGTTAATAAAATATTTTTTATTCATCCACTCAAGTTCAAATACATTTTTTAAAACTTGTAGTGGATGACACTTGATGTTAATACCGTTTTTTCAAATATTAATTCATTAATTAAATTTAATTAATTAATTTTAATTTTATATGGGAGAAAAAAATTTCTAAAATAAAATTTTTCTTTGTTGACTTAAGTAGGAATTGACTTTAAAATTTTTTTTTTATATTACTTGTTTATAAACAAAAGCGTTTTAAAAGTAATATCAAATGGTAAATACCTGTAAAATCAATTGATGAAACCATGAAAGACTTCTTTTCAATGCTGAAAACTGCGTAAATATTTCAATAGGTGTATCAGCAGTTATGTATCAGGAATAACATACTTATCAATAGGAGTTGTACTGCCCATGGAAAATGGAACGAATGATTATTATTCGGTCTATTATGTTTCTAATCTGATACAGCGTGTACGAGTGGACAAAAAACTTTCGGTTGGTATCTAGAAGTTGGAACGCATGCGATTTCGTCGCCAATATAGTTACCTGAGGAATCAAGCGGATTAGTTCCATTGGCAACCCATCGACTAGATCGCTTACGTCATGGCAAGCGTTTCGCGTTTTTGAGTTGTTTACATACAACGCAGATTTTTATAAATCTTAAAAATATTATTAAATATGTAATTAAATAATAAAATATATTTTAATTAGGATGATTACGATTAGTAAAAAAATAACAAATAGAACTTGGTTTTATTTAGTGATTATATATTTTTCCGATCACATAATTGAGAGATTTTTTCTTTGCCATATAATAAAAATCGTTTGTATGGAATTTTTTATGTTGCTTGGTAATATTTTTGAATTCATCATTTGGAATGTTGTTTTCACCTGCGCGATGGTGAAGCGCCGCATTGTTCATTTTTCTTTTTCATATATTTAGAGCGTTTCCTGCCAAGTGCAAATATTACAACTAGGTAAGTCTTAATTTTTTACTATTACTTGTTCTGCTGCTTCATTAGAGTAGTAATTTAAAGAAGCTGATTCCGCACATTCACTAAGCTAGCGAAGTTACTAGATTCCCGCTTTGCTAAAAGCGAAGCCGCTGATGTTTTTTTAAGTTAAAAAAATTTGCCCTGTGCCCACTTCAGATGCCGCAGGCATCGCGAGCACAATTTCTCCTGCCTCATAAGAATAATTAAAAGAAACAGATGTTTCTACTGGTAGTTGGGGATCAATTTTCCCGGCCAAACAACGGAAAAAAGCGATGTCTCCTAACCCAAATCCGGGGTACCAGAATAGACCCCTTAGATTCAATGACTTAGGGAAGCTAGTAAATGTTGAAATTCCACGGGAGATAGTGCAACGACAAACCACAAACGCAAATGGGTTCGAAAAAGATTTTAAACTTTAAACGATTAACTTTTAACTGTGACCGATGTACGTTTGTTTACCATTAGCGTCCATCTTGCTTTGGCGCGCTGGCGCAGTTTCAACTAGAGTGTGTTCCAAATTGTAGATTTCAACCAAACTTTCTATTCATTATGAACATGAAAAATAATATATGTTTCAAATATGATACACTATTCAGTGAAGGGTTAAGACGGACCTCGCAATTTTGAACTATGGCTAGATTATGAGGGCTACACATAAGCCGGCAACCACCTCTCTAAACTTCCGCTCCAGAATAGCGAGAGAACGGTTGAAATTCGACGTCACATTTAGCGTGCACCAGACCCTCATACTGTTCAGCAACGGATTCCGAGACTACCACTTTTGGACGATTTTACACCGGAAAGGGGTGTCAGGCAATGAGCCGTATGAGCACATTTCTGGAGTTCTTTGTTAGATCACGCTTAGTAAAATGTAAACATCACCCTTCCATTCTTCACCTTCCCCCTAATTTGATGAAAATAACTCCGCCCGGCGCATGCGCCAAAACGCGGAGGGTTTCCGAATCCGTTGCTAAACAATACACGGCGAATCATTGGTGAAGTCGGATTTCGAACATGGAATCTTCCGGCCTCAAATTCGAGCCCTTACCAACAGGTCACCAAGACGAAAGTAATGTTTAACATACAGAAGTCAAAACTTTGTTTATTCTTGTCAATATATAGATTTTAAATTATACCCATTTTTAATTTTCCATTCATAAATTCATATGAATTGGTGTTAATCCTTTCAAGTTTACTACATGTTTCGGTTTGAAAATTAGTAAATTTATTTCAAAAATGAGTATTGGGCATGTAGATGGTCATAAATATGTAAAGCACAAAAATTTGCCTCTTTTTATTTTCAAGAAATTAGTAGTTTCACAGTGAAACCAATGAACGGTAATGGGCTATTTTTCCTCCGAATAAGTTATCATCGAAATGAAATTCAAATTATGTGTTTAATTTATAAGTATACGTCAGCATTCGGGATATTCAACCTTCATAAAATTCAATATTACTTTCGAAGATTCAATTAAAAAAATATCAGCTTGTGCAAGAACCCTCGTCATTTCGTTTCTCTTAGAGATCAAAAGCAATTTAGCTCTTGCAATGCCGGTACCTTTGTGAATACTAACGGCATTGAACTGGAATTTTTATATAAGTTGCTCTATATATCTGGCTCTTAAGTTATGGAAGGAAACTTGCAACACGTTTCCCTAATGCGCAGTAAAAAATACTCAATATGTGGTTTCACTGCGCAACCAATGAACGCGAAAGGGTTAAAAAAAATATTGAATTTGTGATAAGAAGCGAGTAATGTCTGAACCCGGATTTAAAGGAAAGACAAAAAAAGGAATAAAAAGGAATTGTCAACACATATATAATTAAGATCTTTTTAATAATTTTAGTTGCTAATGATTCTCGAAGTATTAAACGTTCTTCAAGTCCGTGTACACGGCGGATCATTCCTAAAATCTTCTTTTCGAATCAAGATTCCTCCACGAGGTCACCATGGACGACCAACATTTGTTTCCTGACAGAATATTTAATATAATTAATTGAATATTTAATTAATTTAACAAGAAATTCCAGGGGAGAACACTTATGATTTTTGTACATGACTATGTAGTGGATTGTCTAGCGAGTTAGTTTGACATCTCTTTCCATTTCAGGACCCTTGTGTGTGCTTTGGATCATGTACCGATGCTTCTGTTACATATGGAAGAGTTTTCTTTTTTGTTTACTTTCATTAAAAAACTTGACTTTATTTGCATTACTTTTAGACTTCTGCTTTGAAGATTTCATTGACTTAGCATTACATCGGAAGTAGGTTGTTAAGGTTTTTAATGTAAATAAACAAAACTGAAAAATCGTCCATACTTCCATTCAATCGTATAAGAATCCTATTTTAAATACAGTTGGACTCTCGTACAACTTGGGAGATACGCTTCCATGTAGTAGGAAATCGCGTTATACGCAGGGTCTGGATTTCAAGCTCATGTACGAAATAGTGTCCGGATCTTCAAAATGCCGGATTTACGCCAGTGAATCCGGCGAGAGCGAAATTTGGTTGTAATTGAAAAAATCTGACGTATTCGAAAAAGCTTCTGCCAATGAAAGAAAATTCATTGTTTACGCTGTTTACATCCATTGTGGGGATAACAGAAATCCCATAACTCTTTAATTCAAATTCAAATACATCCATTGTTGATGAGAAAGTGGATGAGTCCCCTTTCCTAGGCCCCAGTTCAAACTGAAAATTAAAAGCTTTGCCAGTTTTGTTTTATTTCTGTTTCTCATTACTATTAATTTCGACTAACCAAACATTAATAAAAATTGTATATTCTTTGTATTCTGAAGGCGTAAATTTTTTTCAAACCTGTGCTAGTGATATGAAAAAGTGTCGAAGTCAGCAATTAAAATTTTATTCTAAACGTTTACCCCCTCCAAAACCATTCAAACCCCTGCAGTGTGTCCGGCATTCAACTAAAAAAATTATGGTTACCATATTACCCCCTCCAAAACACTGCAATCTCCCCTGTAGTGTGTCCGGCTTTCAACTAAAAAAATTATGGTTATCCTAGTTATACGGCATATAGCATCATTGGACGAATTTATGCCGGCTCAAACATGTTTCAAAATTGCAACTGTCCATATTACTATTGAGATGTTATTTTTTTAAAGAGTCAGCTTCACTTTTCACACATGAACAACAGGTAAGTGTGTGCATATGCCTTCCTAAACAAAAAAATGTTGTATTGATCTTATGCGTTATACGAGACTTTTGATCATGCCACGTGAGAGTCAGTCGACATTTTTTCGTCGCGTTATACGTATTCAAGTTATACGGATCGCGTTATAAGAAAGTCCACTGGACAATAGAATCTCGATTATCCCAGTTTATTGACATCACTGTCATCTCAGATAATCGAAAAATTGGTTAATAGAGACTAAATTTTAAATCTTGCTTTCTTTTCTTTCGACAAAGTTTTCTGAAACTGTTTATTTTGAAGAAATAAAATAAGTCTGCAAGGAGTACCACCTACTAACATTTTAATAAAATCTTTTATTAGTTATCGAACTAATTGCATGCATTTTTTGAAACAATTTTGATAAGAGGATTCGCAAATATTAATGATTTTCGCTGTTTTTTTTTTTCCCCCAATGATTCTTTAAAAACAATCTCAAAAGGATATTTTCTCTCGCTCAAAAATGCAAAACATTCCGACACATTTAAAGTGCCATTTTTTTTATGAAAATGCACAGCCTGTTCCCAACGTACCATTTAGGGGTAGGTGAAATCAAAGCCGTTAACGGCGAAAATCTATATAAAAAAAGGCAATGTTTGTATGTATGTGTCTTATATTGTCCCATGTCCATTCAACCGGTTCGGTTGACGTAATGGCATCAGAATGGACATGGCGGCGTTCTGTATGTGTCTTATAGACTAAAAAACTACTGGACCGATTTAAGAGCGATTTTTTGCAAAATGATCCGTGTTGTCCGGGGAAGGTTTAAAGCTATTCAAATCGTCGATCTGACCATTAGAAAGAAAGTTAGGGGATCTAATAATATTTTAATGTTTGCCTACCGTTTGCGATGGTTGAGAAAACGATTGGCGCAACTTCTTCCTAACGCGGGCGCAGGGTTGCTTCTTGTAAATAGGGTTGTTTTTCGGTGTCGCGTCGATCTAGGACCAGAGGCAGGGTTGCCATATTGGCCTTTTTTGGCTTTATTTTTACTTAAGACTTTTAGAATAATTTTACGTTTTTTAAAATAAACTACTGATCTGACACTTTTCAAATTACCCACAATGAGATGTCAAACGAAATAGTTTCAGAAGTTAAATTGCCACCATTGAAGGCACCACTTGAGCCATTGTTCTCATTGGTCGCTGATACTACAACACAATCGAAGTATTTTTTGAATAACATAGGAAATTTACAACACAATTTAAGTATTTTTTGAATAGCATACGAAATTATAACACATGCTTTCAAATGACTTCGTTTAGTGCAGCGAATTTAATAACTGAGAATTATATGCCAGCATTCAAGATTCAAGGACAAATATATAATACAGCAGGCTCTTTGGTACCATTTACGGATGATGACCACAAATTTTTGCAAATATATTTCATTATAAATTCAAGTGATCAAGTAACGATACACACACATCAAAATTCATTTAATCTATATATATATATTCTCAAATCTAGCAACAGCAAAGCATTGCGGGTTCAGCTAGTAAGAATATATAAGGAATTAAAAGAGTTAGGGAATTTTGTTTCTCCAAGAGAATACTTGCTGCTTAATAACTATATCACTTGAATAGTTGATTAATAAGAAGTGTAATTTTTAGCTATCCTTATAAGTTTAAACGAAATAATTATATTACTGGTTTCATTTGCTTCGACGTTGAACTAATACTATTGTAAAAGTGGAATATATAAAATGTAAAATCAAAAATAAGTTCTGCAAATCTTATTAATTCGAATCATTTCACTTTTTAGCTCATTTAAGCTAACTTTAACATTATTGATAAAAAATTCTTTGCATAGACGGGGGGTGGGGGGTTAGATATGATAGTAAGGGGTACGCGAAAATAAAATGAATAATCAAGGGGTACGCTAAAACAAAAGAATAATCAAGGGGTACACTAAAACAAAAAGAATAACTATAAAAGAAAACAAAAAAATAATCAAACAGTACGTGGAATAAATAATCAAGGGTACGGAAAGCAAAAAGAAATAAATCAAAGGGGAAGGGAAAACAAAAAGAATAATCAAGGGGTAAAAGAAAACAAAAGAATAATCATAAGTACGTGAAAACAAAAGAATATCAAGGTACTGGAAACAAAAGAATAATCAAGGTACACGAAAAAAAAGAATCATGAAAGACGGAACAAAAAAGAATAATCAAGAGGTAAGCAAGATGTTGAAAAAGAATAATCAGGGGTAAAAAAAAAAAACAGAATAATCAAGCAGTACGCGACGGAAAAAAGAATACATCAGGGTAAAGAAAACAAAAGAAAATCAGCAGCACGCGAACGAAAAAGAAAATCAAGAGGGTATCGCGATGAAAAAAGAATAATCAAGGGGCAAAAAAGTTCAAGCAAACAAAAGAATAATCAAGAGGTACGCGACGGAAAAAAGAATAATCAAGGGGTAAAAGAAAAAAAAAAGATAATCAAGGTAAAGAAACAAAAAAATAATCAAGGGTAGCGACAGAAATCAGGACAAAAAAGAATAATCAAGGGGTACGCGGACACAAAAAGAATAATCAAGGGGTACGCGACGGAAAAAAGATTGGGAACTTATGCTCGACTGTATATGAATTCTTAAGGTTATTTCCTAGTCATTTGCATTCCGTTTCGCCCGGAATAAAACTCCCAGTCGCTTAAGCGAATTGCCGAATTTTGCACTAAACCTTTCATCACTGACCCCACTCTTGCGGCTAGCCACCAAAACTGCGTCCTAGGACCCAAACTCAAATGGGCAAATTGACGCGCTTGGAAAATATCTGCGCTCACACCACAATCATTCACGAATATATCCCAATAAAAAGTTCGTTCGTTGACCTGCTGAATAACTTCCATTTCTCCTGCTCTCTCATTCCGCTTTATTTTAGTTTTTTCATTTTCGTTTGGCATTGCGTGGTGCAACTCAACTCAACTCTTTCGCCGATGCTTTATGGCAGTGGTGCCTGGAGTGTGGCTCGGCATGAATAGGCGTTGCCAACGCGAAGGAGAAAAACATTAAGTGCATTTTTTCCACCGCATAAACAGTAATCACAGAAAACCATCTCACACGCCAGGGTGTTTATGATGGTCTTTTAATTTGCAGGCCTTTAGCAAGAGAATTTTTGGCGAAAATCAAAAATGGGCATAACACGCTTTCTTCTAGAGCGGGTTTGTGGTAAACATAGCAATTATACCTACATCCCCATATATACAGCATCTGGGTGCCTTTTTTTTATTTGTATTTTGTTGCCCAAGAAGCTTCCAGTGTAGGTGGATTTTCCTATTTTTTTCAAAAGAAAAATCTTAGAAGAAACCTGACTCTGTAGAACTCGAGAAATGATTTAAATTATTAGCTTTAAAAAAGGGGGAGGTACCAGCTAGATTTGATGAGACTCTTACTCTTTGCCAAAGCGGAGATGCAGATGAATCTTTTCTAGAGCCGAGATTTTTGCTGCAAAAATATAATAATTTTTGTAATTATTTCAATCCAGAGGAGTCCCGAGGTTTTTGAAAAGAGAGAGGGAAAATATAAGATCTGGATTGGATTTCCGGTTTGAGACAAGCGAAATAGATGAGTCTCTGAAATTATGAAGAAATTACTTTCCTCCTGACGCAGGGAAGAAAGAGTTAATGCAAGAGCAGCTTAATTTTCAACATGAAAATCCTCATTTATCCTCAGAGATTCATACCTTGAGTCATTGTCATCTAAAACGGTATGAAAGTGATAATTAGCCAACCATAATTGTGTAATAAAACGCTGTTTATTTATGCTTTATTATTAAAATTTTAAAAAATTCGACATGAGGCTGTCTCTGCGAAGCGGCCGCTGGGATTGAGGGGCGTAGACTTACATACCTTACTCAACTGTGAATAAACTAGCTCTGGTGATTACTAACTCTATAGTCTATAGTGACTATTAGTCTAATGTGACTCTATCTATGTAAAATTCTTCGTGATTTTTACCAACTTTGCAACTCGACTGTGACTAAATCGTAATTACAAATTCTAAAATTCTTTCATCAATCTGTAATGTCTACCTTTCTCTGTTAAATGAAACTAAAACCAACTCTCTATGTTATTTGGTTGGGGAGCTATAAGCGTTTAACTTTAGCACAACGGAATTCAACAATTTTAGTAATATTTCGCGCGAACCTCAGATCGATGACTGAATTGGCTTAGTCTGCGTGCGCGCGCATCGGTCACTGTGACGTCATCAAAATTTTTCGTGATTTTAACCAACTTTGCAGCTCGACTGTGACTAAATCGTAATTACAAATTCTGAAATTCTTTCTGCAATCTTCAATGTCAACCTTTCTCTGTTAAATGAAACTAAAACCAACTCTCTGTGTTATTTGGTTGCGGAGCTATAAGCGTTAAAATATACCACGAAAAGCGACATAATTTTTTCCTTTCCCGACACGCGATTAGACCACCATGAAGAGACGCAAGCCTACGTCAAAAAGCTTTACTTAGAGGTAAAAAGAAATCCGAGCCTAACCCTTTAACTTTCTCTTATACTGTAGTGTAAGAATATTGTTACTAGTAGCTATGTGATTACAAGACCTCACGTCCAAAAAAAAGAAAAGAAAATCTATGTTCTGCTCTTCAATCACAGTTAACCATTTTGTTTTTGAATGTAAAATATTGTCAAGTTTCACTTTTATCAGTATTCACAATATTAATATTAAATGTCTCACCGTTACGAATATAAATGGTTTAACCCTTTCGCGATCATGTGTGGTTTTGCAGTGAAACCACACATTGAGCATTTTTTTACTGCGCATGTGCGAAACGTAGCGTAATTGTTCTTTCATAATTTAAGAGCCAGATATATAGGCCAACTTATATAAAAATTCCAGTTAATTACCGTTAATATTCACAAAGTTATCGGCATTGCAAGAGCTAAATTGCTTTTGCTCTCGAAAAGAAACAAAATGATGAGGGTTCTTGCACAAATTGATATTTTTAAAAAATTATTAAAAAGATCGTAATTATATACGTGTTGTCAAATTCCTTTTCATTAAAGCCGGATTCAGACATTACTCGCTTCTTATCACAATTCAATATTTATTTAACCCTTTCGCGTTCATTGGTTTTGCAGTGAAACCACACATTGAGCATTTTTTTTTTTTACTGCGCATTGGCGAAACGTAGTGCAAGTTTTCTTTTATAACTTAATAGCCAGATCTATAGGGCAACTATATAAAAATTCCAGTTCAATACCGTTAGTATTCACAAAGATATCGGCATTGAAAGAGCTGAATTGCTTTTGATTTCTAAGAGAAACAAAATGATGAGTGTTCTTGTATCAATTTGATATTTTTTAAAGCTGAATCTTCGAAAGTAATATTGAATTTTATGACGGTTGAATATCCCGAATGCTCAAGTATACTTATAAATTAAATGCATAATTTAAATTGCAGTTCGATGATAACTTATTCAGAGGAAAAATAGCCCGTTACCGTTCATTGGTTTCACTGTGAAACCACAAATTTCTTGGGAAAAAAAAAGCAAAATTTTTTCCTTTACATTTTTATGATCAGCTACATGTCTAAAACTCATTTTTGAAATAAATTTAGTAATTTTCAAAACAAAAAATGTAGTGAATTTGAAAGGGTTAATGGCGCCAAACTCGCCATTGACTCGCCAAACACTGAAACCATTAAAACAGCCACTAACCTGAAACGGAGCAAAAAAATGAAAAATGTAGACACAATTTCGTTTTTGATTACTATAAGGAACATTCATGCCAAATTCGAAGAAAATCGAATAAGCCGTTTGGCCTTGACTGCCAAATAAACTAATTTATTCAGAATCACTATCTATATACGAGAAAGTATTGTTTAGCGGCGGATTCGGAAACCCTCCACGCTTTTGCGCATGCGCCGGGCGGAGTTATTTTCATCAAAATAAGGGGAAAGGGAAGAATGGAAGGGTAATGTTTAAATTTTACTGAGCGTGATCAAACAAAGAACTCCGGGAATGCGCTCATATGACTCATTGGCTGTCACCCCTTTCCTGTGTAAAATCGCCCAAAAGTGGTGGTCTCTGAATCCGTTGCTGAACAGTAGCAAGGGCTTCTAAATTATTTATTTACAGACTTGTAAAGAAAAAATAATAAAAATCCATTACATTGAATCTTCATTAAACTGCTAATAACTTCGTTTCATCGGATTACTCATTTCTTCGAATTTGTCAAACCTAAAATTGCAATGGTAAAACATTTTTAGCTAAAAGTCGTGCCAATAATGTCATAAATTGGCAGAAAGTCAAAATGGAGACAAATCGATATGATCCAATCGAAATAATTGACAACATGCAATAGGTACTATCTGAATCATAATTCACATCTTTTTGTATGTCTGTCGAAGTGTCATAGAATATAACCTGGTTGGTGCTCTGAAAGTGTTTCAATTTCTCTTATAATGAATGCACAGAGTAAGTGTCATAACCATTAAAATATTTTCATTTGAGTTTTAAATTAAAATGCCCCCTGAGACCAAAAGAAACATTTTGGGAATTCTGTCCATCTATCTGTCTTTTCTTGTATATATGAATTCATTCTTTTCTTGAATATATGTATTTTCCTGTATGTATAATTCAGACTTTACAATCGACTTCGGTGCAAAGACAGCAGGACACATAATTTCAAAAATGATTTTCTTTCTCCGACGCAGGTAGGTTCAAAACATGGATATTCATCAAAATATTCAAATCGAAACTTTTCGCGATTACGATAGTTTCTCTTTGTATACGAGAAAATGAAAACGTAAAAAGCTAGGTGGTTGTAAATTGGTATGAAGTACTTGCACGAATATTATAGACCTGACTCAAGTTTTGGACCGAATTCATCAGAGAAACAAGCAATATATATATTCCTAAATACATATATTCAATTTTCCTCAGTTTACCAAATACTAAAAAATCGACGGGAGGCTCTTTCCGCGAAACGGCCGCTGGGATTGAAGGGCGTAGACTTACTTACCTTACTTAATTGTGACTTTCTGTGACTAAAGTAGCTCTATGTGACTATTAACTCTATAGTCTATAGTGACTATTTGTCTAGTGTGACTATGTGACTCTATCTATGTAAAATTCTTCGTGATTTTCACCAACTTTGCAACTCGACTAAACCGTAATTACAAGTTCTAAAATTATTTTTGCAATCTTCAATGGCTACTTTTCTCTGTTAAATGAAACTAAAACCAACTCTCTATGTTATTTGGTTGCAGAGTATAAGCGTTTAACTTTAGAGCGAAAAGTGTCATAATTTTTTCTTTTTCTGACACGCTATTAGACCACTATGAAGGGACGTAAGTCTACCTCAAAAGTATATTTTTCAACACGAGTTGCGTCAATTTACTTTGAATGAAATTTTTATATAGATTTTTTTTGATGGAATCAACCCATGTAGATGTCGCAGACACATAATAAACAAAACGCAGCATATTATCTAACATCTATCTTCACTTTGTTTGACACTGTGTAATGACATCACGTCATTACGCACATGCCTTTTCCTCCTGCAAGATGCAACATGGATTCTAAAATAAAAATGTCGTGCGTTTCAGGTTCGAACGAAAAATCATGAAGTAATTCTATTGCCGCATTTATTTATTTGTGCGTAAGCATTCATATCAAAAGAAAATACTGCATACATTTTTAATTGTTGCGTTTGTTTACATGCACATTAATACTCTGTTCATCCAAAATCATAAGGATAAAATGGTGGAAACTGTAGAAAAAAATTGCCAACCAAAGTGATAACGCTGAAAGTGTAATTTTTCGGAATTTAAAGATGGAGTAAAATTTTTTTTCTCATATAGTATGTTCCAAATTTTACCCCGATAAACATCAAAACCACGGGGAAAAAATTGTTAAAAACTTTTACTATAAAAAAATGGATGATGTTTTAGGAATTTGGCCATGACTTTTTGGAAAAAATGCTGATGAATCTCCACGTTTTAGACCACCCTGCATCTGAAGAGACCATTTTCCGAATTGTGTCTGTGAACACAATAACTAAAATAGAAATGGCTAGACGAACGAAATTTGATATGTGGTCTATATGACAAAATTGCAAAACTTGATCAAATTTTAGATGAAATTCATCAAGGTTAAATCTGTTAGTCTTTCCGTCCGTTTTCAAATTCAAAAGCGAAGCAAGTTAGGTAGTGAAATTTGGTCTTTGTTCTTGAAAGAAAAATTGTAGATCTGTGTCAAATTTTGGATTCAATCGATCAAAGGGAATAGGTCCAAAACGCATTCTTGATTCGTTTCACTATACGACGAAATTAAATCCAAAACACGCCATACTCAGCAAATACAAGAAAGATTAGTAGAGAACATTCTCGCTGATTATAATATAAAGAATGTTAAAAGAGAACATTCCTTATTTTTTGACAAGGCATATGATGGTGTTGCAAAGCCCTATTTTTTGGCAAGGCATATGATAGTGATGCGAAAGCTTTATTTTTTGGCAAGGCATATGGCGGTGCTGCTAAAGCCTTATTTTTTGGCAAGGCACATGGCGGGGCTGCTAAAGCCTTATTTTTTGGCAA